>QZGG01000388.1:57500-151926 GCA_006409495.1 Sedum album
TGTGAGTCACATGTTGACCGGGAATCATGATTTATGGCCGACATAATGTTTTGTTTGGTATTGTTTGTGGTCGTGAGAAGTTGAATTTGTTTACACTTTTGTGGGCATTCTGATTTTTGCTGGTTGGTATCTTATGGGCAATTTTGGTTTTGGGTGTTGCTAGGTAGATTGTTCAGGAATGGTGGATGTGGATGATGAGTTAGTGGAGACGTTGGGCTAGAGAAGGGAACGAGGAAGGTTGTGAATCATGAAGAGAGGGGTAGAGTGTTGCAGGCGCTAGATGGTTGCAGTTACAAGGCTGCTGCGGGTGGGTCATTGTCAAATACCTGTGCATTTAGGATTTGGTTGATGAAGGAATTGGGTGTTTTGAATTTTGTAGATGATGGAGCGAATTGGGTTTGTGTTGAAAGTGCTGATGGTCACCATGTGTTTGATATTTGGTGACTGTGGAGCAATAGGTATATTTGAACTTGGACTCTACTGGCTTTTTGCACCTTTTTCCCTGTTTCTTGAATGATGTTAATAAGTTAGTATTTTGACAAAACTTGAAGCACGGAAGAATAAGAAAAATATTTACTACTGCATTTCCGCAAGAGTTCTCCTTTTTTACAATATTCAAAAAATATTAACCAAAGATTTTAATTGCACAGGTACTGTGCAGGAATCACTAGTATAGCAGAAAGTGGTTGGTATTGTAAATCTCTAATTGAATACTTGAAATTGATAGGAAAAATGTTTAATAATTTTTTCACGTAACTTTAAAAAATTAAACCACCTTCACATCAAAAAAATTGAACGTAGATTTTCCATATCATAAAATTAAATGTCGGTTCCTTAAAATAAGGGGTTCATATTAATGAGTATAATTGGAAAATATATTATGCAATGTATTTCCATTATTGCCCTTTTGTAATTTTTTGTATTAATTAATATTCTTTAATTATAACCGTTGATTGAAATCTAATGGGTGGTTTAGATTTGTTTGCATTTTATAACCAAACTAGCACTTTTCATTTGATTCATTCTCTTTTATTTATTTTATTTATTTTATTTATTTTATTTATTTTATTTATTTTATTTATTTTTTTTATTTTATTTTTTAAAAATGAAAATAAATTAAATTTCGGTATATTTAATTAAAATTCACAGTATTTAATTTAAGAATCATTTATATATATTTAATAAGAACAAATTTATAAAAAATTGAAGGGTTTATTTAAATCATTTAATTTAAGAATCATTTATGCAACATAATATAGGATCTATTCAAACCTGTAATCGCTATAAAAAAACATGTAATCATATATTAATTATTTTAATATTATATACTCTATTGACTTTTAATTTTAATCCCTAAACCCTAAAATTATATTTCATGAAATATATTACATTATTTCATGAATTAATGATATTAAATATTATTTAAGGATATAACAAAGTTAAAGTCCATGAACCATAATACAATATTTCATGAACCAAAATATTTATATTATATGATTTATGAAATAATACACTAATTTGATGAAACATAATATAATTTCATAAACCATATGATTTGAATATTTTGATTTAAGAAATAACAAATTAATTACATCATTTCATGAACTAATGATGAATATATTTTTAATATTCATAATTTCATAAGTATAATATTTGATTTTTTTTCTAAGTATAATGTTATTATTTAAATTAAAAGTATAATATTTGAAGGTTTTCAATTTTTTATAAATTTTTTCTTATTAAATATACATAATGATTCTTAATTAAATAATGTGAATTTTAATTAAATATACTGAAATTTATTTTATTTTATTTTAAAAAATAAATTTATTTAAAACTATTATAATATTTTTAGTTTTTTAATAATTTATCTAACGGAATAGTAACGAGGTGGTGAAATGCTAACGGGGCTACTTATAGAGGTGGTTTCCTGTAAATACGTATTATAGGGGTGGTTTTCTGCAATTCCCCTATTATAGGGGTGGTTTTCTGTAATTTACCCTTCATAATATTCACCATTTGGTTCAAGAACTGGACATTATTGTTTTTGAACCATATGTTTGACGGATCTTCATTGGGTAAGTTGATATTATTGCAATATACAGTTAGCGTATATTATGGTGATAAGAATAGAAACATATTCTCTTAATATTTATTATTTGTGTAGAATTATGTTTATATCCTTGAAGCAATTATCTATTTAATATATTGTTAAATCTCATAACCGTCCGATTATTTTAGGAAATTTGGCACTTTATACAAGATCCGTTCTCTTACTATTACTATTTGAAATAACATTTCTTTTCCAAAGATAATCATGCTCTAATTGAAAATTAGTACAAAACTAACTTAATAAAGTTATCATAAAATATAATACTTTATAATTTGTAGATCTATTATACACCATTTTATAGTTATTATACTATAATGTGCATGAAATATTTGTATGTATAAAGTGCAATAATCATGTAAAACTAATATTTTCATATAATTATAAACATATTCGATCCTTAAATTTGCAAAATATGAACCCATGAGATTAGGATGTTGAAATTAAATATTAAATATTTGTTTACCAATTTACATAATAAAAATACAGATGGGGCAAATTAGGAAGAGTAAAAATAAAAAAGGTGGTTAGCTACTGTTACCGCACGAATCAAGGATTGAAATCCCTTCCTAAACCTCTCGAATCAAAATCAGTACCGATGTAAATTGATCGATCATGAGGTGTGCTTTCAGTTCTGACAAAATAATCGATCCGCTGTAATAGAGGGCATCCAACAAAATATGCGTTTTTACATGGTTCATGAACCATCCATAGAAAAAATGACCCGGAATTGGAATTTAATGTTTACTTTGAACTTTTAAAATGTGCACTATTAAAAAATGTGCACGATATATGAAACATTTTTAGTAAGAAATGAATCATATTTATGCTTCATGAACCATACAATATAAATTATCGAATCATATTTGTACTTTAATATTTGTTTGTTCATATTGATGATATCTTTTTACAAACAGTGAAAGTCTTAAGAAGGGTGTATGTGCAGGGAGTATCTAAAATGTTTGTTGTGATAGTAGAACCCAAAAAGTTGAAAAAGGATGAGAAACTATGAGTGGGAGAATGAGAAAGAACAGTTAGCTTTAGTTTCAATATCACTTACGCAAGACATTCGACAGACAAATTTCCTAATTATTGTAGACCTTAGAATTCTTAACACCTAACGTGATTATAAAACGTTTATATACTAATTGATCAATGAATTTAGATACAGCAAAAAGTATTAAAGTAACCTGAAGTATGATGAAATTTCATGAACAGTTTACATGTTTAATTAATTTTTTACAGATAATGCCAACGTAATAACTTAAAATATGCAATAGTTAGATTTATATATTATGATATGCTTTGCTGATATAAATGGCTTAATCAATTGAATGATTCATCTGCAAGTCATGAACTTCCAAAAAGAAACTGGATGATTGAGTTCATGTGTGGGGCATCAGCAACATGTTGTGGGACTTGCATCCAATCCAACTCCATGACTATCAAAAATTTCTGGTCCATGTAACATCAATAACATTATACAAATGGAAAAAAACAGCAGCATTTATTCGATTGGAAACAATAATAAGCTCAACTTGTCTGAAAAAGTAAGAGGAGAGTACAGGAACAAGAACATTTCTAATAAAAGATGGAACATAAAAGGTTGAATGATGAAAGGGCCAATTACTGATATACTGCCCACCCATACTAGCCTGTTCCTTCTATCTTAATTGTTGGACCAGTTGCTACCACAAAACTGTTTTAATTTCTCTTGCTAATTGAAATTTTAGTGCTCCATAGGTATTTCTATTTCTATGACAAGATTTCTAACCTATAATGAGAAACACTTGCAGCACTATTCCTATTTGATGCAGTAGCTCAGAAATTCAAGTTGTTCCTAGCAAAATTAACTAACTAGCCCAATCAATATGACAATGTAAATGGGAAATGAAAAGCTACCAATGCGACGACACAAAAATAACTTCAAAGACAAAATATACCCGTTGTCCAAATGCGGGGCTTGATGGAATTTTCATGAGAAGAGCCGTCAGGGTGAATCAAATTTCAATCAAGCAGCTGGTGGGGGAACTCTTTCACTGAGATTGCATGTGAGGGTTGTGAGAGGAAAAAGGCACCCAACCCCTAAATACTTAACTGTAATAATCTGATGGGGCTACGGATCTGATTGCTGCCAAATCTTACAGGATGGTTACATTTGCTGGTACATCAGCTCTTGGTCCCGCGAGAGATCGATACATATAAAGCACATCTAGGTCATCTGTTGCTGCATGTTCTTCATCATTGCTGAATATTTCAACCACTAATCGGGGCATGGCTTGAGCAATTTCTTGGCAACATTGCCTAGTCAATCTGCATGAGGACATCCAAATAAATCTCATATTATAAAAATGATGGATGCCGGAGCGTAAAGCAGAATCTCCAAAGGGACTGTCTCGTATCTCAAGTTTCTGTAGTTTAGGACAGCCTTCAAGCAAATACTGCAACCCAGTATCACTATCACCGGCAAATGCAACTGATAGGGTCCTTACTAATTTTCCGTACCTCCCTATCAAACCGAAGGCTCGGTCAGTGAGCAAACCAGATACAGCAAGGCGAGTGAGCTTTTTACAGTTCTTCACAATGGCACCAAAGCCTTCATCCATAGGAGCTCCAGTAACATGGTCTGGTAGATGACGCCCCATGATACAGAGACGGAAGACTCTAAGGTCCGGACAATTATTGGACATGGCAACAACAGCGGCATTGGTCATTCTCTGACAAAAGAACAAAATAGACTCCAGCTTTCTGCAGCCCTCTGATATCGCCTGGAGGCCCACTTCAGAAACAGAAGGCTCGCTATCCTCGCTAGGGGTGAAACCGGTACCGGGTACCGGGATTTTCAACAAAAATGGTACCGGTACCGGTTTTTCGGGACTTTTGGATGTGGTACCGGTAACGGTACCGGTTGCTTAGAAAACCGAATTTTGTCCCGAAAATCGTTACCGGTACCGGGACCAAAATCATCAAGAGTAATCAGTACCGGTACCGGCTGGATTCGGCACTTAAAGCGGTACAAAATTCGGGAATTTCCCGGTACCGGTACCGGTAACGGTTTCACCCCTTTCATTCCGCGAAGTTCGAAAAGAAGCTA
The DNA here is from genome assembly GCA_006409495.1 of Sedum album. Classification (NCBI taxonomy): domain Eukaryota; kingdom Viridiplantae; phylum Streptophyta; class Magnoliopsida; order Saxifragales; family Crassulaceae; genus Sedum; species Sedum album. The sequence continues at coordinate 62,705 of QZGG01000388.1, forward strand.
AAGGTGAGTAAGGCAATAAATAATAAAGAGTTGTGGCGGTCGATTTGACACAGCACAGCCGTGTAGAGCGGCTACGCTGCAACACTTGACGGCTAGTGTTTTCGCACAAGCATTGGGGCTTAGTTCTTCATATCCGGAGATCCGACAAGCCCGGGGTGCATTGTGCAAATTTGAGATGGTGTAGAATGGATACGAAAAACAATGAGGAAAATGATGGTTTGGAATCGATGAGGATGTGAAGAGTTAAAAGCTGCTGCGGTTGGTTTATACGGAGTAGAGAGGAGATGGCGGAAACCCTAGACGAATTGATGGAGCGCATTGGCCCATATAATTATTGGGCCGCTTATGGGCCAGATTAGAGTACGCTTAAACAAGTGATGGGCGGAAGAGTCGCACAATGAAAAGTTTATACCTAGGTTACAATGCTCAGTTGTCAGATACTACAGCTCAAAAAACTCTAATTAACAAAAAACATACCAATTGGGCGCAATGGCAGTATCTGAGAGCTAAAGCTACGATCTGTGTTCACCACATCGTCATCAATTTGAGATGAAGAACTTACAATTGGTAGCAAAGTTGATTGATTTTTGGCGGCAGGAGAGGGAATAGAGTAATTGAGGAGAAAGGGAGGTGGTATGAGGCTGGGAGTGGATGAGATGTAGAAGAGTAAATTAATATTTAACTATTTAATGGGGTGAAATCGGAACCGGTACCGGGAACCGGTGATTTAGTCATTGGGTACCGGTCCCGGTCCCGGTACCTGATTTTCGGTACCGGGACAGTCCCGGTACCGTTTTTTTTGTTTTTTTCCCGATTTGGAACTGATACCGGAACCGGAACCGGGACCGAAACCGGGACCGGAACCGGGACCGGTTACTTTGTTACACCCCTAATCCTCGCGAGCATCTATGGGGAAAACACGCAACTCACGGAGATCTTTGCATGTTGCCGCCACAACTTCAAGCCCTTCATCGCTAATTGAATCAAGAACCTAAACATCGAAAACAAGTGTGTCAAGAGAAATAAAGATGAGCCAAACAATGAGAATGATGAAATTATGAAGAATAGCATTAAACTGACCCATAAATTTTGGAGCCTATGGCAGCGCGATAGCACAGAATTTAACAGCTCCGGCTCAATGTCAGCATAACTAAAATTAAGAGAGGTGAGATTAGCACAGACTGAGTAAATAGTTGGAAGATATTCCGGGACTATATTTCTAAATCCCGAGAGACAAGTAACTGATTTGCAAGCAGAAAAAGCTGCGACAAGACTGGATTCTGGATCAGCCTGAGGGCCGACTTGAGATGGGCTAAATGCTCCGGTTCCAAGATGAGTGAGTTGCGGAGCTTGATGCATCAAACGGCAAAGCTGCTCAATCGAAACAAACTGGTTCACTCTTAACTTCTTAAGCTGCGGAGATCTCGCCACCAGCTGTAGCAATGCTTCATAATTAATCGGACTGTCTACACAATCGAATGTAAGAGATACCAGGCATGTTTGTCCATCAGGAAAACAAGATATCCAGTCCACCTCATCGTCCGTTACTTCATCCTCAATCAGGTCAAGCACTTGCAGTTGCCTGAACACATTATTAGTTAAAAATCGTCGCAGCATCCAAATCCATCAACATTTCTAATAATAAGTAACTAGCTATTCAAATTAAGTAAATTGCTAAATGAAGGAAGGTTACAAACCGGCACTTGCTAGCAAGCATTGCAAGTCCACTAGTACCAAATCCTTCACAAATAACAAGAGTCAACTCTTTAAACCTCGGCAATGAATGAGCCAACACAGCCAAATCATAGTCAGTAACACTCATCCTCTTCAAACTAATCTTCTCCAAAGCAGGATAAGCAGCAGCCAAAGCAATCGCCCAAGGAGCAAAATGCGCACCCCAATCATTCGGCATGAGTTGAAAATCCGCAAATCTAGGCCTACCTTTCAACACAACAGATTTCAATCGTCGAAACCTAGCCGTAACCCTAGCAGGAAGAACCGAGTAACAGTTTCCAATAAAAACTTCAGATCTGGTGAAAGCCTCAGCTCTATACCATGACTTGCAGACGAGTGAAGCAGCGTTGCGGTCGTGACGGTCGGTGAGGAAAACGAGGACTGTTTCGAGAACGTTCTCGAGGACTTGATCGGGAGATGGAGAGGACGAGGATGAGCGGAGGTTGAGTTGCGGATCGGAGTGGTCGTCGGGCATTTCGGCGATCATCGGGTTGAGTGAGATTCAGATTTGGAGTGGAGAGAGGGTTTTGGCTCTTGGGGACTGGCAAGCAGTGCGTTGCTTTTCTTTATTTGAACAGTAAGGAAGGAAGAGTAGTAGGAGTAGATAGAAATGATTAATAACTAATTATATATTTATTGTTTCAATGGGGGAGGTGCTCCCCTTCCATTATAAAATGCTTTCTTTATTTGCTCATTTTTAATTTTATTACACCTTTTGTTTATAAAATATGAATTTAATGATTTATAATAAAAATGAAACTATAAATATAATTGAAGTAAAAGATTTAAGGAAGACATCATATTAATGTGAGAAGTAATGTGAGAAGGAAGAATATCATTTGGATAGTTGATTTCTATCAATTCAATTCAATGATTAACATTGATGATTGTCAATTTCTAATTGCTCAATATTTTATGTTAATTCATTGTAATTATAATTAAAAATTAATTTAATCGTAACATTTAGATTAATCTAAATCAACGGTTATGATTAAGTTTTATTCGGTTCACAAAAATTAAATATTTTCAAGAATTCAACCCTATAATTAACATAGTAAAAATATAAATATTTGTGGTTAAAAATTAAATGGGTTAAGATTAAAAGATACGATATATATTCATGAGACAATGAGGCATCTAGCAGTTAAGTTAAATTGATTTTTGATCAAATTTGAGAAGAATTAACAAAAAATACAGGGCGGTTGTGGATTGATAGAAATCAACGTGTTCGTGATAATAATAATAGGGGATTAATAAAGCCCATTCGATAAAATTGAACAAATATTATTTTCAATATTCATTGTATTTTGAATAATCAATAAAGCGTGTTAGTGGTAAATCTTCTTGTTTTATTAGCGAAGTCATAAATGTCGACCACCTAATTCAATTTTAATAGTTTTTAAAAAAAGTGAAATTTAGAAAATTGATTTAAAAAATTTACAGAACTACCGAACAAAGAGTTAATAATATATATTTTTTATATAAATAACTTTGAATGCCATTTGCTGTCGATTGGCACACGTGCTTGCCATTTTGAATGGGTCAGTAGATTGAGTTCCCGAGATGCTCATGTTTGTTTTGGCTTTGGGAAATGAACTTTTTAACTTAGAAAATAGGGACATAAATGCACTGTCGTTATTTAATGTTATGAGAATTTTCTTACATATCCCTCCGATGCAAGCTCTACTTAGTCTCACGGCCTGACGAAGTGGAGTTGGTCTAGTGGTTAGGCAACAACTACCTGTGCCAATAGGTCTCGGGTTCGAGTCATGGGGTAGGAGTGAATTCCGATAATTCCTTTAAAAAAAAAATTAGTCTCACGGCCACTAAATTCAGGAGTAAAAGAATATACAGGCAAAATATTTTCTGATTTTATTTTGGATTCAGAAATTAAGAAACGAAGCTATAAATGACTGAGTATAAAATACGAATATTATATTGTGAGGAATCTCATGACCGGAAGCTGGTCGGAAGTTAGCATAATGACATAGGAACAGTTGATGAGCTGAATGTGAGCTACGGCCACCTTAATGGAGTATCTTTTTTAAGACCATTCGTCCTATTTTACAATTAAACTTTTTACAGGCTTTTCAAATATGATCGACCCAACCAACAAATATCAAAAATTCAGCTGCCAACTCGATCGTAACCGCGATAAAGAGTGCAATAAATAAGATTTAAATATGATTATAATAGGTTATATCTTAAATTTTAGGGTTAATTACAGTTTACCAAATGTATAATAGGTCATTTTCCATAGAATCACTGTTGTAACTTACGAAAAAGATCATTGTTGTAGCCTGTGTTCATATAACTTATAGCTTAATTTTTTTTATACACATCGATATGCTATTTGTACACTTCTTTCTTATAACTTAATCTAATAAATCATCTTATTTCTTTTAATAGTTATTACAATGAACAATCTTGTAAAACTCAAAATTCCTCTTCTTCTTACCACCGGAAATAAATTAAGCACCATACTGGTAAATATAAAAATTATTTTGCAATAGAAAATCTTATTGAGATAAGCGGAAGATTCAAGGGAATAATGGAAATACCCAACACAAAAGAAACAAAGATGAGTGGAACCAAGAAAAACCTCACAAACTTGAAAATGATATTCAAGCTCATCAAATGACCAAGGATCGGTTTGTCACAAATGTGATTTATAAGGTTAACACTTTGTCAAACTCTATCAAGAGTCAATTTATAGAAAAGAAAAAGGAAGTCGACTTTATTGACTACCTTTTAAATGAGTTTACTTATTTTGGAGCATCTGAGTTTCATAATGATTTGTGAATACGAGTGGTGACTTCACAAATGAAAAGGAGGTCAGTTATATTTATCGAGATCCTAGCAATATAGTCACTTTTGTGTAACTCCTTACTAAAACGAAGTCAATATGTTTGAATGCTTGCATGTTTTCTTTCTAACGTGTTGTTCTTAATCAAGTATATTTGTGCATCAATAAAATACAAGAGAAATATTGTTAATTATTTTGAACCTCAAGTTGGTATAATTTGCAAATCTCATTTTGTTAATTGTCATTCTAATGAGGAAAAAATTTCCCTATGTTAGGGGAGAAATAAAACCTCTACAAAAGGAAATCAATTGATTTGCACCAACATTAGCACATCTTGAGCATCATACAAAAGATTGTGAAACCACGTTGAAAATATATTACACTTACAAGAGATAGAAAATCCACCTCCTGATGCAATTATTTACAACTTATTTATGTATGGAAAATATCCCATGGAACCCCCCACTTTTGGTGGATCCGTGGAACCCCTCTAATCACCGTTGGATCGTAAAGTGGGATGAAAGGAGGGAGTGACACGTGGATAGACTAAATAATTTTTTATTACCTAACCAGGGGTATTATTGTCTTAGTTAGCAATTAGTTCCCATCAAATCTGTAACCCATTCTGCAACCCCTCTCTCCTTTATTTCTGATTTCTAATTTCTAATACCTGAAATCGAATGAGAAGACAACTGTGTTTGTGTGTGTGTGGTTTTGATCGGTGGTGGAGGAGGTGATGAAAGGAGGTGGTGGATCTATATACTCTGTACAAGCGAAGCGGAGATGGAGGCTCGAGGTGGGCGGCGGTGGTGGAGCTATGGGTTTAGGGCCTACGTCAGCGAAAAGCGACTTCATCAACGCTTCGTCGCCCAAGCGTGAAGCGCTCGCCCAAGCGACGCTTTTTAAAACACTGGGTGGCAGTAAGATGAGTTAGTGGGTTTGGATTGATTTTGGGGAATTTGGTAAGTGGGTTTGGATTGATTTTGATTATTATTGGAAACCTAACAACCCTCTTCGTCTGGTTATGTGTTTTGTTTGATTTTGTTGATGGGTCTGCATTTGGGGGTGTTCATATGTGTGGTTTATGCAATTTGTCAGATAGATCTGGAGTGTCAATGTTTGACTAGGTTTTTCTGTAATTAGGGTGTTTGAATTTAGATGAGGAGGTTTCATGTGGATGTCATTGTTGAGAAAGATTGTAAATTTGTTGCAAATGATTACATTTGAGTTTAATGTTGAGTTGTGTGCAGGGATCCAGTCTTGATTTGGTAAGATATCGAGTTCAGGAATGGAAAGGATGAATCTTGATAGAAGAATTGGATTAGGGCTTTTGAGTTTATGTTGGCTTTTGTGTTCAACGTGCGTAGTGAGATTTGTGGTTGAGAAGAACAGTTTGAGAGTTACTTCGCTGGAGAGTGTAAAAGGGATTCATGATAGTGCGATTGGGAACTTTGGGATTCCGCAGTATGGTGGGAGTATGGCTGGAACGGTTGTGTATCCGAAAGAGAATAGAAAAGGGTGTAAGGAGTTTTCAGATTTTGGGATCTCGTTTCAGTCTAAGCCTGGCGCTCTTCCCACTTTTGTGTTGGTTGATAGAGGAGGTAAGTGCATTTTTGATTTCAGATTCGAGGTTTAATGGATAGGAAATTGGTATGTAATTCATATTTGGGTAGTGACGATTGTGATTGGGTCTTGAGCTATGAAACTGTCGAAATTATGACGATTGTGATTGTGATTGTGTTTTTGATTTTGTTTGTTTCATTGTTTTAGTTGCTAATGAAAGTTGATGGATTGACCAACGATGAAGTGAAAAGCCATTTACAGGTTTGTTGAAATTCTGGTTACATGTTTGATCTCAAATTAATGTGCAGTGGATAGTGGTGGATAGTACGCGTATTAAGCTTCACAGTTTGTTGTTAATATTTGGTTTTTGGATGTGTTTCAGAAATACCGATTACATATGAGGATGCCAAGTTCCACAAATCGAGCAATGGTGATGCTCAAGGGCCTCAGTTTGTAGTCGTGGGTGGTATATGGGTACCACCACCTGAGTATGCAGCTGCAGGCTGCAGCACCCACCACATCCTCATCAGGAGATCAAGCCAAGGGAAGTAGCGTATATATGGGTTTGCTGATTTTTATTATTTGATCTTTCAAAGGAAGATGCAAGTTGAAGTCTAACGTTGGATACGGTTTTTATTTAAAATGATTATTGGTTGTAGTTACTTAATTTATCCAACACTTTTTTGGTGGACTTTTGCACTCCAAACAATACGATCTGGGATGGTGTAATATGTTATTTTCAGTACTGGTAGTATGTTGTCGGAATTGTGGCTTTCCAAATGTTTATAACCATTTCTTAGAAATCTAATGCATTTTGTATGTGCATTTTTTATGTGCATTTTTGTATGTGCATTTTTTATGTGCATTTTGTATTTGCATTTCGCTATGTGCGTATCGGAAGTGCATTTAGATATATGCATTTAGCTATATGCATTTTGTATGTGCATTTTCAGTATAATTCTGATTCACACCGAAGTTAGCCACCACCAACTCTCTCGTGTTTTGTACAATCATGAAGGTTGCTTGAACTTCGTTATGTTGCGCTTATCATCGCCAAATGTTTGTGACTTTTTCATCAAATTTTATTTTCATACCAAACTCATCAACTCCCAAGACTTCATCTTTTTTGTAATGCATTTCAATCTCACCCACAATCACTACAATTTTGTAAATAATTTCTTACAAGTTACTCCCTCCGTCCCGGTGAGTTTGTCCAAAAGCATCATTTGCACGCAAATTAAGATAGAAAGAAGGTATAAAATGTGTGGTTGAGAATAAATGAATAATAAGTAAATGAGTGAAAAAGTAAAATGTGTGGTGGAGAATAAAGGAAAGTGGACAAACATTAGGGGACGCTAAAAAAGGAAAGTGGACAAACTTAGCGGGACAGAGGGAGTACGAATTTCGGTGATGATGGTAATGAGTAGGGGAGAACTTCGGTAATTTACCATTTCCCGCCGTTTACAAACACAAAATACAAACACAAAATGCAAATATAAAATGCAAACACAAAATGCAAATACAAAATGCAAATACAAAATGCAAACATAATATGCAAATACAAAATGCAAACATAAAATGCAAATACAAAATGCAAATACAAAATGCAAACATAATATGCAAATATAAAATGAAAACATAAAATGCAAATATAAAATGCAAAGTCGTATTGCAAAAACAAAGTTCATGTTTGAAGAGAAAATACAAAAATATAATGCGATCCAAAATAATAAACAACATACAATTACCAGTGTACTCAGTCGACATGTGTTGTAATATAAATCAGAATGAAAACATTAAATTCGAAAGTGCAAAGAAATACAGACAATGCAAATAAGAAATGCACATACCAAATGCACATATCGAAATGCACATACCAAATGCACATAGCAAATCCACATACAAAATGCACATACAAAATACTGCCTTAAGAAACTCAAAGTAACCAATACATATTATTCATAGTAATTAGGTGATACAAGTAAGGCAAATGCCTATAATTACACAAGACTAGAATATTAGGGGTTCTAAGTTTTGTTACAAAGTCCACAAACAATTCATCCTCTCTAGACCCTAATCTGCTCTCAAATAGCCTGCCTATTCACATTCCCAAAATCACTCACTTTCCTCAAAACTCCACCTATTCCACTTTGCCCTTGTCCAACTTTTGGCCGGTTAGAAGTAGGACTCGCAATCCACTTCAGCGCATCATCCCACTTAGAAGGAGCAGGCTTTGAATACGGTGCCACAGCCCCCCTTTGAGCCGCTCTCTCACCTTTTTGAAACTCAAACAAAGCAGCGGCATTCGAAACACAGGTACCATCATTCTCGTTATCACATACCCTAGCAGAATCCTCCCCTTTTACTTCTCCCAAATTACCCCCATCAGTAGATACCCTGAATTCTCGCTCCACTTCCACAACATCCACATCTCTACAAGTATCACTCTCACCACAACCTCCTACACAATATCAAGTCAACTTCAAAAACCATTGTAAAAATTGCTTCTTTTACACAAAAATGAAATTACAAACCATTTTCAACTTCTGACCCGCTCCTCCTCTTCTCCACTCCCATCAACAAAGATCTCATCTTCCTCGGCGATAGCCCTCCCATCTACACTCCATAAAAATACCCAAATCAAAACAAACCCTAAAACCCCTAATCTGAAATGAAACCCTAAATGCAATTAAATCAACCAACTAAGTACTAACCTGAAGACACCGAGCGGGATCGGACCAGCGAGAGAAGCGGCGGGGAGACGGATGAAGGTGAAGTGTCCATCTCTGCAAGTTACTCCGTCCAGTTACAAGGGGTGGTTTGGTTGGTGTCCTAGAGGAGTTTACTGTCTCGGAGGGAGCAGTACGCCCAACTCCACCATCACCAAATCACACCCATGTTTGTATCCATCCCGCGTTAGAGGAGTTTACTGTCTCGGAGTTTACTGTCTCGGAGTTTACTGTCTCGGAGGGAGCAGTACACCCATCACCAAATCACACCCATGTTTGTATCCATCCCGCGTAATCCAACCCACTCTGAATCCAACCCACTCTTCCTCGACCTCTTTCCCTAGGATGCACATCCCAAGGGCCACTCCGAATCCAACCCACTCCGAATCCAACCCACTCCGAATCCAACCCACTCTTCCTCGACCTCCGAATCCAACCCACTCCGAAACACAACGACGTAATCAAACAGATTTGAGGCGTCGGAGAAGTCATCATCACCGTAATCAACGGAGAAGCGGCGAAGGTTTGAAAAATGGGTTTTGGATTCCCAGAAGTGAGCGAGAGGAGAGAGGGGAGAGGAGGTTTGAAAATGGGTTTTGGATTAGAGATAGGTATGGGTTGTCAGTCACAGATTTGATGGGGTTTACAAAATGACTCATATACCCTTATACACACAAACTAACCTAACTAATCATTCAAATCAAACCAAACGAAATTTCCTCTCACCTAACCACGTGTCTATCTCTCATTGAATATATTAGGAGATGAACGGTGATTAAGGTGGATCAATGGATATGCCCTCTATTTATGTATACAAAGTTCTAATTTAGAGAGTAAATGGACGATTCAGGCCGAAAATCCAACTGGATGCAACTCGGGCCCAAACTTTAGCCTAGGTTAAAAAGCCCAAGAGTTGAGCATATATAAATACAAAGCTTCAAACATTCAGCAGATGTGTACCGCCTCCCTAAGGATGAAATTTTAGCCAAAGATTATTGAAAGCGACAAAAAAACCTCAAGATTTCAGAGTGCACACCATGAGAGAAGACCTATCAAACCCTCTACTCTACCTTTTTTTGCTTTATTACACTCTTCTTTTATTGTACCATACATATATTTTGGTATTGATTTTATAAATCTTTCAGGTTTGATTGCATGTGAGATATCATGCATAGTGAAGTCCATGTTCGAAAAGTTCGTTTATTTCCCTTTCAATACATGCTGATTTTTGAGTTCCTAAGAAAAGAACGAGAATTGAACACATCCCTTTCAATTTTGAACCTTCAATTCCCTTTCACCCTTTAACAGTGTTTTTTGAAGTGTTGTTATATCGAATGCTGTGAATGTCCCGTATATATAACAACGCTTTTATCAAAAAAGCGTTATTGTTTTTTGTACATACTTTTGATAGCGCTTATTTTAGAATAAGTGTTTGTCTTCTATAATCATAGACGACAATGCCTTTTCAAATAAGCGCTTTGATATATTTATTTAAGCGATGCAATTTTTTAAAATATTTAACAATGCTTATATTTTAAACGCTGTTAAAACCTTCTAATATAACAACGTTGAATTATAAGCGTTGTCTTATATTAATCTTACTAACAACGCTTTTAACATAACACAGTATAATATATTAGACTATTTACCAGCGTGTATCAAATTTTAAGCGCTGTTATAGGTGAAACATTTCACATCGTTTTTTATTTTAAGCACCGTAAAATATTAATTATTTTTAAAAAATAAAAACTCAAAATTTGAATGAATATTTGGCTATTACAGCGTTTAATTATAAGTGTTGTTAAATTGATCAACATTTGACGACGCTCTTTTTAAAAAAACGCTATTTTTTTCTGATAGCGGTACATTGGGTACAATTCATAGAGATCGTATACATGATATCTATTCTAATCATTTGAAGCTTTGGTCACAACAATGGACATCCAACCCATAATCGACAAGATCAAGTACGCATGTCTCTTGCAAATAGATGATACCTTGATAGTCATACAAGATGTGTACTTTGTCCCAGGATTACAAAATAACTTGCTGAGCATTGGACAAATGCAAGAGAAAGATTTGACTTTCCTGATCAAGCAAGACATGTGTAAGGTGTACCATGATAAGAAGGGTCTCTTATTTGAAATGTTTGTGCTTCATGTTGTATCTTTGGATAGTCAAAACTTCAAATCTCATTCTGTTATGCTTAGAAGGGCTGAAAATGATAATACCGAATAATGGCATAGGAGGTTTGGACATCTTAATTATATAAGTCTTATAAAACTTGAACATAAGAAGATGGTCAAAGGCTTGCCTCAGTTGAAAGAAGACAACATAGCTAAAGTATGTTCAACTTGCCTTATAGGAAAACATCACAGAAAGTAATTTTCAAAGAAAGGTTCATGGAACGCAGTTAACAAGCATCAACTGGTTCATGCTGATTTGTGCCGCCCTATCACACCCTCATCCTATAGTGGTAAGAAATATATTTTTACATTGATAGATGACTATAGCAGGAAGCTTTGGACTTTCTTGTAGCAAAGTCAGAAGCATTTGCAGTGTTTAAAAAATTCAAAGTTTTTGTAGAGAAGGAATCAGGAAGTGTGATTGTGTGTTTAAGAACAAATAGGGAGGGGAATTTTTGTCCATTGAATTTAGGGAGTTTTGTGAGAAGGCTGTAATCAAGCGGCAACTGACAACTGCTTATACTCCACAACAGAATGGGGTGGCTGAAAGGAGAAGTAGAACGATTATGAATATTGTCAGGTGCATGCTTAATGATACACAAGGGCCAAATAAAATGTGGTCTGAAGGTATAGCACGAGCTACTCATGTTTTGAATAGAAGTCCAACAAGAATCAATGCAGTTAAGACAGCTCATGCAGGAGCTTTGGAGTGGTTCGCCTCCATCAGTGGATTATTTTAAAGTTTTTGAATGTGTGTGTCATATGTCCATGTTGCTAATCAGCAGCGGAAAAAGCTTGATGATGAAAGTGTTAAATGTTTTTTCTTGGTGTTTCTTCTGAATCCAAGCTTACAGAGTATACGATACCGAGACTAAGAAAGTAATTATTAGTAATGAATTTGTATTTGATGAAACCTAAGGTTGGATGAATCATGATGAAGAGTCTTCTGGAGCAGTTAAACTTGTGTGGGATGGCAATGATGAAGAATTTGAAAACTCAGATGATGGAAGTGATAAGGCTTATGAAAGTAACAGTAACTTTGAAGAAGTTGAAATTTTTGATAGTCTTTATAGGACTGAATTGGGACAAAGGGCTAAAATTAGGCCAACATGACATGCAAACTATGAGATGGATAATTTTTGTGAGCAATATGCTCTATCGGTTAATTGTTCAGATTCCAGTAGCTTTGATGAGGCTGTGAAGGAAGACAAGTAGAAAAAAGCTAAGGCTGCGGAGATGGAAGCAATTCACAAGAATGAAACTTGGAAATTAGTTAATTTGCCTGCAGGAGCAAAGCCTATTGGTGTGAAATGGGTATATAAGACTAAACTTAACGAGCATGGACAGGTTGACAAGTACAAAGCTAGACTTGTGGTAAAAGGTTATGCTCAACAGTATGGTATTGATTATAATGAAGTTTTTGCTCCCGTGGCCAAATGGGATACAATTAGAACTCTATTAGCTCTTGCTGCTCTGATACCATTTGTTGAGAATAACATGTGTGTGCAGCTGTTTATACTGCAACTTAAAAGACTTAACTGTTCCTACAAACTTGGTCAAACTAAATTCAAATACCACTAATCTAGACCCTTTAAATATAACACCAATAATACCAAACAATGAAGAAATATATCATGAATATAAATAACTTAAACAGAACCAATAATCCCCACGCTCAGATCAACTGCCACTATACTCGACGATAATTGCCTATTTTAGCAATGATTCAGTTTGATATATGGATTGAAGATTTTGAATATTCGGTTACCAATTTTATCGCATCTTGGCGATAGGTTAGACCCAAAAAACCAAAAAAAAATTGTGCATTTTGATGACTTAGCGAGGCAAAACTTGGCGTGTAGCGACTTGCCTTCAAAAAACGTCATAGCAACTGTCGACGCTTACAAGGGCGGACGCATTTAATAATGGGGTGGGGCAAGTGCCCTATTGGGTTTCTATTTTTTAATAAAATAGTAATAATTTTTTTATTCTTAAGTATATATGAGTAATATGTCTCAATTACTAATAATACATGCCCCATGCATTTAAAATGAAACATGATGTTTATACAATTTAATAGGAACTTATACCGTAGTGGAAGTCTACAAAATATTAGTAGATTTGTTTTCATCAATTTAATAGGTAATTTATTCAAATTAAAGAAAATAATATTAAAAAATATTTAATCTAGGTATTGTAAATTAACTTGAGAACTGAGCATACAAGCGTGTGGTCCGTGCCGATCTTCAAGCAAAGGCGGGACATAGCTAAGTATTTAATTTTTACCTTTTGTTTTTTCTATTGATTATTGTCCTTGGATGTTTCATTGGAAAATTAAATATGTATCTTGTAGTTTTGGATAGATTTCAACACTTTTTGGACAGAAATTTGGTTTGTGCTAAGCTAAGATGTCACATAAGTTTACTTTGCAACTTCTATAGCATTGTAGCAAATTATGATCCTTTGAAAGTTTGTATTTTATAAGAAATTCATATATTTGTATAACAAAAGATGACTACTTTTGGAAGCGAAAAAATTCACCATTTAATGTTGATGATGATGATTCAACTATCGACATATCTATGACTACTAGACAAGGTGTTTCTTCTTGTAAGTATGAGGATTTGTGTTACTCTTGTATTTGTTATATTGAGAAAGATATATAGGAAATGTATCCCATGGATACACCTTAAATGGTGTACTCATGGATCTCTTCTTTCATCCGTTGATTGCATTTTTTCAATGCACCAGATTGCACCACGTCATTGCACCTGTCATATGCATATCATATGCAGAACATGTGCAACTCACATGTTTCATTAATGTGTTGGCATAATCTGGTGCATTCAAAAAATACAATCAACGGATGCAAAAGGGGATCCATGAGTCCACCATTTTAGGTGAATTCATTGTAGGGGTGTCCAAACGGCCCGTTGGCCAGAAAGCCCGGTAAAAGCCCGGAGGCCCGACTTGGTAAAAATCCGGCCCGCTAGTCGACCCGATGGAGGCCCGAGCCCGATACATTAGGGCCGGGCTCGGGCTTGTCTCTCGAAGCCCGATCGGCCCGATCCAAAGCTCGAAATAACCCGTTCATATAAAATATACGATTTATCAATATTAGTGTCGAATTCATAATATTTTAATACTATTTGATGTTTATTATGATAACATACACTTAAATATGTAGATTAATTAACCAACTTCAATTTTACATAACTAAAAAATATGAATATAATAAAAATTAATCTTGAAATATTAAGTACATTTTGTACATTGGTCGAATATTAGTGTCGAATTCGTAATATTTTAATACTATTTGATGTTTATTATGATAACATACTACATCTTAAATATGTAGATTAAATAACCAACTTCAACTTTAACATAACAAAAACTATGAATATAATAAAAACTAATCTTGAAATATTGATTACATTTGGTATAATGTTCGAATAATTAAGGCTTTAAGAATAATTAACTCAATGTCATGTTTTTTTAAAGAAGAGATAAAAAATTTTAATAACTATTTAACACAATATAATATTAAAAATATTTTGAAATGATATAAATATTAAAATTAAATTTATTTATTTTCGGAAAAAACGTGTAAAAGTCCGTAAAAAGGCCGAAAAAGCCCGATTCGGCCCGGTCAAGCCCTAAGTCAACGGACTTTTTAAAAGCCCGAGGGCTTTTGAATTTAGGGGAGACCCGGCCCTGCCCGAATTTTACCGAAAAGCCCGAAATTTTTACGTTATTTAGGGCTCGGGCTTGGCATTTTAGGGTGAGGCCCGGCCCGGCCCGATGGACACCCCTAATCCATGGGATACATTTCCAAGATATTTATATCACTATAAGTAACAAAGATGTGATTGAGTGTTTTATGTAAATGAAGAATTATAGAGAACTGGTAATAACCGCACAGTACCTGTGCTCTTAGGTTTGTATATAGGATAATTGTTTTTGGATTTGGATAATTGTTTTCGGTTAAAGGGTATTTTTGGTATAAAAATTTGGCTTCATTTTTTTAACCGCAAATGCTCATATAGTTCCATCTACAATACATCAGGTAGTTTAACGGATGAGAGTGGTCCGGTTATTTTTCAGTGCGGTTACTTTAAGTCGGTTATTTTTCAGTGCGGTTACTTTAAGTCGGTTATTTTTCAGTGCGGTTACTTTAAGTCGGTTATTTTTCTGTGCGGTTACTTTAAGTCGGTTATCTTCACGTCTGTTCAGTCCCTAAATTCTCGGTCTAGTGCCTAAAATCCCGAAAACTGTTAAACACAGCTCCGGCATTCTTAATAGTAGAGATAATTGTAATAAACTTATTTTTCAAATAATAATTTTTTTTCCTAGTCACAAAAATTCCTGAATCCGCCACTGGATGCCTAGGCAGCGCTATGAATACACTGTCTGTTACAATATTGTCTTGTTGTTTCATACTTTTATTATCCCTCGAAATCAGCCTAAACAATAATTACTATGTTATGAATATCCATTAAACGGCGCCTAATTTTTCATACACCCACTTTTCAAGAAACGTATCTTTCAAAAATAGTCAGTCAAAAACTTTTTGGATGGGTTGTGGCGGTTGTATTGAGGTTTTAGTGGATGTTTGTGAGTTTTGGATGGTGTGTGTACTGTTGGAGTATTGTGTGGTGTTTGGGGAGTTTCTGTTCGACGCTGGAGCAAGGAAACCTTTCACTGAGGGTGACGGCTTTTTTCTTGCTCTGGTTGGAGTCTGTTTGGTGTTTTTTGCTTCCAGTCAGAAGTGTTGGCTGAGTTGCCTGGTTTGGTGTCGCTGTTGGTTTACGTCAAGGGGGTGTGTGTTGGAGCGAGCCTGCAGAAGGTTTTAGCTCTCTGAACTTTGGGCTTTCATCCTTCCTTGTGCATCTGGTGGGCTTGTTGGTGAGTGCCACTGATGCTGTTTGTTTGTTCGGTTAGCTTTGTCTGGGGATAGCGGGGTGCACGACGCTATCCAGTCGTTTCTCGGTCTTGCAGGGCGGCGGAGTGGTGCGTAGCGCGGCGTAGGGTAGCTGTGGGGTTGTTGGTTCGTGGCATGTACCGTCCTGTCACACGTGTCCCTTCCGTCCTTTTCTAGCTTCTGTCAGCAGTCAAGATGTGTTCTCACTTGTCTGGTGCTTGCTAAGGAGCTTGTGCATTATTACGTTACGACTTCTTTCTCAGTTACTTCCAGGGTTATTCTTATAAAGCTCAAGTGACTCATCTATTATTATCACCGAGACCTTGGAATGTCTGGATTTGGGTCGGGATACCTCCTATTACTTTTACTGTTCATTCTTTATAGCATTCGTAGTACGTATCGAGGCAAAGGACTTGATATAGTCCTTTAGTTTATTTTCATATGTTTCAGATTATATCGAGTCAGGCTAACTTTATTTAGCTTTTGAAGTCCCCGAATTGTACTTTTTGGGCATTCGCCCTTTCATAAAAAAAATAGTCCGTCAAAACCTATTCAAAATAGAAATAATCATAATTATCAGGGTTTATTACCCAGAACCACCCATATAATATGTAGTTTTTGCGAAAACCACCCAAATAAAAGAAATTTATCAAGAACCACCCATATAATCATTCCGTTATCTTTCGAACCACCCAAATCTAACACCGTTAACAAATATTAATAAAATAATATTTTAAATTTATATAATAATATATAATCTGAATATTAATAGAAATTCTTAAAAAAATCCAAAAAAATTAGGAAAAATATTTAAATACACAAAAAAATATTTCTCAAATGTATATTGAAGAAAACTCTTGAATAATTAAACAATTGAAAGCAAAAAACGTTGAACGATTTTAAAACAGTAATATGTATATTGAAATTAAATTAATTAAAATAATTGATAAAGGCATTAACAATTTTCTTTCAACAACCCAAATATAAAAACTAATACTTTAATTATGCTTTCTACTATTAGGCTCTTAATTTTTTTTACAAAATAAGTAAAATTTAATAGTCTATGTATAAATAAAATAATTCTTTCATGAAATCCTAAATCTTTCACCCCATCAAAACCTAAACTCCTCAAACTTTATCAAAAGATTCAAAACCGTTTAATTTTCAATATACATATTATTGTTTTAAAATTGTTCGACGTTTTTTGTTTTAAATTGTCTAATTATTCAAGTGTTTACTATAAAAAAATTTAAAGTATTTTTTTTAAATATACATTTTTATTCTCCTTATTTGATAAATATTTTTTGTGAATTTAAGCATTTTTTATGATTTTTATGGATTTTTCTGGATTTTTTAATGAATTTTCTACTAATATTCAGATTATATATTAATATTATATAAATTTAATTTAATATTTTATTAATATTTGTTACCGGCGTTAGATTTGGGTGGTTCGAAGATAACGGAATGATTATATGAGTGGTTTTTGGTAAGATCTCTTTATCTGGGTGGTTTTCGAAAAAACGTCATATTATATGGGTGATTTTCAATAATAAATCTTATTTATCAAATACCAGCATTTCTAATATTTTCTTTCAAAAAACTAATTTATAAAATCCTAGTGGCCTCACAATTTCCCAACGTTCGACTTTTATACTTCTTCTGAAAAACACGTCACGTTCTGACGGCTAAAATTTAAAGTAAAATAATCCGTTCACAACGTGTCACTTTTCCACCGCCGTTATACAACGACACTTACTCCTTAAGTTTCCAAAACTCCGCCGTTTCATCTCCACATACTCTGATTTATCCCTAAACGAATAAAAAAATAAATAAAAAATAATTCGAAAATGGTGAGTATGTGCTTATGAGTAAACAGTAGTGGATGGTTAGGGAGCGGAGGACTAGTGAAAACTACAATTTCTACTGAAGACGAATTTCGCTAGGGTTTCAATCGCTGATTTCGGTTTAGGGTTACTTGTGAGTAATTTGATGCGTTTTCTGCTTTGCATTGTGCGGATTTCGTTTTTATATGTTGAATGTGTGGATGAATTGGTTTAGTGTGTAGTTAGGGTTTGGTGGTTTGGATCTGAGATCTGTGTTTGTTTTGATGTAGGTGGTGGTTTTGAGTATGTTTACTCAGGGATTGGACCGGAATGGGGCACGTTGGGCGCAGGAGGTTGGTACATTTTTATTTAGTTGCTGGATTTTGCATTTCAGTAATTTACATGCTGATGAGTTTCTTTTGAAATTGTGTTGAGATGCATTTGGGTAGTTCTGTGGTTGCTGAATTGTTGGATGGAAAAGTTTAAAGTTGACTGCATTTGACTTGTTTTATTGATTGATGTAGAGAGGTAGAGTTGATCCATTAGGTATGCGTGTTGGTGGCCGTGATATTGGATTGCCACCGCCTTCAAAATTCACAAGCGGGCATTTGTCATCTTCGTCGCGCGTGGTTCATTTTTCTAGGGCAGATAGTAGTGTTTCTGGATCAGATGATGAGATTTCTCTAGATTCTGAAGAGGATGTGTACAGAAGAAAGTATTCGCTTGATTCTTCGCCTCAGTCTGGGAGGGTTACTCATAAGTCTGCTGCAACACTGAATGAGCGACCTCAGTTTGTGAGGGAGTGCATTTATTCTGAGGTTAGTTCATCTATGGACACTTTAGTAGGAAGAGGCTCAAGTGCAGCTGAAAGAGATGGAAAGGTTAACTATATGAATCCAGTAAAACAGAGCACTTATACTGAGGAAGAGTCGACTGATTCTACTGCCAGTTCTGAGTTCTCCTCTACCCAAGTGGGTAGAACTACTGGCACTAAATTTCCTCATAATGAAAAGACTGCAGATCAATATAATTCTAGGGCGTCGTCAAGGTTCAATGCCGAAAAGGACCCTGATAAGGTTTGTACTTGTATTGTGAATGGCTTTTTGGTCTTACATTGGAGTTACTTGCTCTTTTGTAACCGTCTTCTTGGTCATGGATGTATGCACAAAGCTTTATATAACCCAGGACCCATTACGCTTAGACCATGCTTTAATTATTTAGTTTTTTCTTTCAATTATTAGTTCAAAGGTTTAAACCTTCTTGATATTGAATGTTGCATCTTGTTTCCATTAAGGCCTGGAAGAATATCTCAGCGTCCATTTAGTCCGTGGAGTATATGCGTGGATGTCACCTTAAATACATATATTACAAATTTTTGTAGCTTCTGGTTTGACTATCAGATGTCAGCTGCGTTCTTTTTGGAACTCTCCTTAATACATAGACCTAGCGTGGTTCCTTAATATTTTCAATAGCTAATTTGGACCACAAACCGAATGCATCTTGTTGGCCTTGACTTCCATTTGTCTTCTTATTGCAGAATGTAGGAAAACAAGCTGTGCATATTTTTGGTGATGATGATATTCCCAGTGCACCTCCACTTTATGGATCAGTTTCTGAAATCAAAGATGGCTCTCATAAAGTTGGTTTTAATCACAACCAGAAACTGTCACAAAGTGTTGAACAAGAGTCCACAACCACTGACAGAACTAATGCGAGAGATAGTTCGCAGTCTGATAGGTGTTTATATATTTTTGTTGAAAATTATTCTTTTCTGGTCAACTGATTCACACTAGTTGGTTACTACCTATATCGTACTTGTTTTCATTAATTGCATTAAGAGTTTCTGATTGTCACATATCTATTTCTTTAGAAGATGGCCTGCATATGAATTTCATAACATGAATAATTAATTCTTGACAGGCCAAGTGGTGGGGTGGAAGCTGCTGGCCCCTCAGGTGCTGGTGTAGTTTCAGCACGCCTGCCAACTTTTCATGCCAGGTGCTGTAGTTGCATTTTTAGAGCTAATCAATTGAATTTGAATAGACACTTGCAATTGCGTAATGCTTAATCCTATACATTTTACCTTCTTTCACATATGCAGTGCTCTTGGACCATGGCATACTGTGATTTCCTACGAAGCATGTGTTCGTTTATGCCTCAATGCTTGGTCCAGAGGATGCCAAGAAGCACCCATGTTTCTGGAAAATGAATGTAATCTACTTAGGGATGCATTTGGGTTAGTGCTTTGTACTATATCTGGTTTCAAGTTCCATCTTATACAGATGGTTTCACACTTTTCATCTATTAGCCTTTTGCAGATGGTTTTATTATATTATGATGAGTATAGATGTGTTATCTGTGACTCCCTGGCTACCCGTATCATAGTTTATTTTACATGGAACTGTTTCGGTAGCATCTTTAACTGACTTGGTTGAGAATGACTGCTATTCTGTGACTTTGGTTTTCAGATGAGTTAAATAATTAGTTTAATGTTCAGCTGGATCCTGAGCGATTGTTGATTTCATTACTCTTCTCAGTTTCTTTTTGTTTTTGTTCTTCTTCTGGCACGGGGCTAACAGTTTGAAATATCATTAAAGACTGCAGCAGATTCTTTTGCAATCAGAAGAGGAGTTAATGATGAAGCGCTCCTCAGAGTTAGGGTGTGAAGGAGTTGCTGCTGCACCAAAGCCTAAAAAGGTGATTGGGAAACTGAAAGTCCAAGGTAATCTCTTTTCTAACACTCTTACTATAGTCAAATCTTCTTCCCTCAAGACTTCACTTTATTGCAGTTCGAAAAGTGAGGATGTCCCCTGATGAACCTACGGGATGTAATATTTCAACTATCAAAGGGCCTTTTATAAATACGGAGTCATTTCGATATCGTTTATACACTATGAAGTCAGCCGTCTCTTCAGGATGTTCAGCTATTAGTAAAATTCGATTTGCCCCCCAGGCACCAATTGATGGATCACTATCACAGCATGGTCTAGCATATGTACAAGCCAGTGCTCAATATGTAAAGCAGGTGTCTGGGGTCTTAAAAGCAAGTGTTGCAACTTTGGGAAACAGCTCATCATCAATTAATGTGCAAGGTATACCCATTTTTTATTAGTGAACTGTGAATCGATGTAGACACGCATGCTTTTATTAGGCCTACCTGCCAAATCCCAAACATTGCGAATGTGTATTACTGTTCCCTTTAAAACTCACTTCAATATTCACGCCTGAAGTGCTATATATTTTGGAATCATCTGGAATGCTTAAAATCTAAGAATAGGGTAGCTTATGTATTTTTATTCTTAAGAAGATCTGATGACTGTCAGTTGAATTTTCAAATTATTCCTCACTGACATCACATGTCTCTGAAATATGCTACCATTTAATTTATCTGAAGCCATTTCTATTTCATTTGCAGAAACATATTCATGCGTTTTAAGGTTAAAAAGCTTTAGTGAAGATGACTGTGTTCCAATGCAACCTGGATCAAGTGAATCCCATGTGTTGTAGGTTTTCATCCACTTTCGTAAAAGACTTGACACTTTGGTTCCCATTTACATTCGATTGCATTAACTTAATGGGTCGATATGCAGCTTTCCAGACAGTTTAGGCGATGATCTAATTGTCGAAGTCAGTGATTCCAAAGGGAGGCAACTAGGCCGCGTAGCTGTGCAAGTAGTTACTATTGTTGAAGACCAGGTATATATTGTACTTGTAGTCAGTTTTCTTTTTTCTACGCCGATACAAAATAGGGAACAGATATATGTTAATGATTATGATTTTACATATATATAAAATGATAGAAACTGCAGGCAGACAAACTTCGGTGGTGGTCTATATATCGTGAGCCGGAGCATGAACTTGTTGGCAAGTTACAAATGTATACAAGCTATGGGACGAGTTCAGACAACAACAATCTCAAGGTAGATTTAATATATCAATGCTTTGTGGATGAACTGTCTGTGTATTGCTGCCATAAGTTGTGCTTGAAAAGAAACTTATCTGTTACACCTAAGAAACCAAATTCAATCTTATATCAAGTGAAGTAATGTTTGATATATGGGAAAAGAGAGAATGATTTAATTCTGTGTTTTGGTTTTGGGGTTTGTTTTATTTTATTATGGCCTTTAGAAGCTGCTTTCCTAGAATATTTCTGTTCAATTGTCTGGTCTTATATTCTATTAACCATATTACAAAAAATACACATATTGAGTGGAAGATACAGTTTTTATGACTCTTCATCGACATCTCCATTTATTTGTTCCATTCAGGGCCAAAAATGACTATAGCTTCTCTTAACGACGATCAGACATTTAAAAAAAATAACACAATTGAGCAAAAACTGTGGATATAAGACTTATTTTTGAGTTAAGACTTGATATGGATGCCAAATAATTGTTTTTTTCATTATTGTGGGCCTAGTGTGGCTCCGTTGCAGAAACTGTAGCTTATGACATGATAATGGAAGTTGCCATGAAAACTCAGCAATTCCAGCAGCGGAATCTACTCATTGATGGTCCATGGCACTGGTTGCTAACTGAG
Organism: Sedum album; assembly: GCA_006409495.1. Classification (NCBI taxonomy): domain Eukaryota; kingdom Viridiplantae; phylum Streptophyta; class Magnoliopsida; order Saxifragales; family Crassulaceae; genus Sedum; species Sedum album. The sequence continues at coordinate 85,009 of QZGG01000388.1, forward strand.
TTCGCATCATATTATGGTGTTTCATCAATATATACCAATTTGAGGTTTGTCGAGCTTATTTACTATGCCTTTTCTTAAAATTAATATTTGAACTCTGTGGAGTCCCTCACATTTTCTATCTGATTTTATCTTTAACCATCTGAATGGGGTTTAAATCTTCAATCAGATATGTATCTTATATAATGGAAGTCGCCACCCCGACGTCTGATTGTCTCAGTATGGTTTATGGTTTGCTGATGCCTGTCATTATGAAGGGACATGCAAAGAGTACATTAAGTCATCAGGAGGTATAGTATCGGCACTAAAAATCCAGAACGAATCTGGTTCCCCTGTAAATAGTCAGCTTCTATTCCTGTCTAAAATTACTTGGGATTTGTTTGGCTTCACAGAATAGAATGCTGGGAGAGATCAGGGATCAACTTGAGCACATTCTTGCTCTCGTTTTTGAGAACTATAAATCAGTAGACGAGTCATCACTCTCTGGGCTTATGGATGTTTTCAAACCTGCAACTGGTCTTGCTGCTCCTGTACTGGAACCAGCCGTCAAACTATTTACCCTCTTGCATGATATTTTGTTGCCTGAGGTTCAGACTACTCTCTGCCAATATTTTCAGGTTAGCTAAGCAATATTTTAATGTGTTTAGATGAATTTTCTGTTTCATCTTTCCAGTAACTGGTTGTCTCTTATAGGTTGCAGCCAAAAAGAGATCAAGAAGGCACTTGGCTGAAACAGATGAATATGTTACAAGCAACACCGAAGGCAGTTTGGTCGATCCAGTTACAATGTTCACTGCTTACCAGAAGATGAAATCTATCTGTTGGAACATTAGAAATGAAATCTCCACTGACATAGAGATCCATAAGAAGCATATACTCCCAAGGTATGTTCTCATATAAATAACTTGGCACGTCACGCTAAATACTATTTACTCGCCTGTCCCTGCCATGTATAATCACTTGAAAATTGAAATTAAACTGCAATTTGATTGAGCTGCATCATATTACTGGCGTCTATCTCTACGGACGATATGAATTTAATGTGATTCTCATTTTGAAGGCTTTCCTTATTATGTTTCAAATATTTTCAGTCTAACTAATGTAAAACTCAAACTAAATCTCCTGTCCCATCCCATAATCTGGCCGGATATCTTTGAATTCAAATATTTATGTGGATTTTTTTCATGCAGCTTCATAGACCTTCCAAACTTATCTGCATCTATATACAGCACTGAGCTGGCTAATAGAATGCGAGCTCTCCTTATCGCATGCCCTCCAACCGGACCATCTCCTCCTGTAGCAGAACTAGTTATTGCCACTTCAGATCTCCAGAGAGACATTAGCAACTGGGGAATTAGGTAAAAACAATTTATATATATATCTCAAGCTAGATTAATTTACTTGCTGGAAGCTCATACACAGTCTATGCGACAGTCCTATAAAAGGCGGAGTTGATGCGAAGGAGTTGTTTCACCTATATATTATGATATGGATTCAAGACAAGCGTCTTTTATTGCTCGAGTCATGCAAATTAGATAAGGTGCGTACATTCTGGAGATGAAAGGTCTCTCACTAGCCATATCATGGAAATAATTTTGATATAGTATAATCACATCCAAAACGATATTGGTATTATACGCGCAGATTAAATGGGCAGGGGTTAGGACGAAACACTCAACCACTCCATTTGTTGATGGAATGTATGACAGACTGAGAGAGACTCTAACCGAATATGACATCATTATTTGCCGGTGGCCAGAGTATATTTTCACCCTTGAGAGCGTAAGTTTTAAAATGGCCAGTTTCTAGACTTATATTTTTGTCATCAAGAGTAGTCTAAACTGGAATGATTCCTTAGAGTGAGCCTTATTGTTGCTTTGGCTGTTGATAGGCTATTGCTGATGCTGAGAAGGCGACAATGGAGACCTTAGATAAACAATATGCAGATGTTTTGGCCCCGTTAAAAGATAATATTGGACCCAAAAAATTCGGACTCAAATATGTTCAGAAGCTTGCCAAAAGGTCTGTCTGTGCGTATGTTGTCCCTGATGAGGTTAGTACTTTACTAGTTCTCTTTCCACTCTGTTGAAATGTCTCCATATTGAAGGTCTCCTATTTCTGTCAAGATTCTGCTCAAAGCCTGATCTTTTTGTTCCCGTGTAGTTGGGAATACTTCTGAACTCTATGAAAAGGATGCTCGATGTGCTTCGTCCTAAGATAGAAAAGCAGCTCAAGTCATGGGGTGCTTGCATCCCAGGCGGTGGAAACGCAGCTCCAGGCGATATCCTTAGTGAAGTTTCAGTGATGCTAAGAGCAAAGTTCCGAAACTACATACAGTCAATCGTGGAATTACTTTTGGAAAATGTGAGTAACATTCTCCCGTATACGTTTTCTGTTGTTTATTTATTCGAAAAGAAATGAAAAGTCTGGCATTTGCTGACACATTTATTTTTGAGGCTACACTATTCAGTGCTTCGAGGCCTGGGAGAAATATTTTTATTTTCCTTGTTCATTAGTTATCTCTAGTATCATTGAGAATTTTATTGCTTACACAAGATAAGATTTTTCTGCAATCCCGCATGACAAATTTTTTGTGTAACTTGGCTGCTTATCAGACTCTAGCTAATAACGGTTTTAAGTATCTGAATACTCACTCCTGAATTTGCAAGGTTAGATTATTTGATAGATTTTCTTTATCTACTTTTCCAGACCAAACTACAGAGTGCTACAAAGTTAAAGAAGATACTCCAGGATTCTAAAAATAATGTTGTAGATGCTGATGTTAGAAACAGGATGCAGCCGCTGGTAGACCAGCTGACAAGCACAATAAGTCACCTTCATTCAGTTTTTGAAAACCAAGTGTTCACTGCGATTTGTCGGAGTTATTGGGACAAGACTGGTCAGGTATTATAGTTGTAGATGGAAACCATGATTTTCTATTCTACAATCGTCTCTGCCATGTCTTTGAATTATAGGGGTGATGCAGGAGGTCCTAGGTTTCTTGGAGAACCGCAAAGAGAATAGATCATGGTACAAGGGTTCACGAGTTGCAGTATCTGTAAGTTTCCTGCGCGGTGAAGTATACATTATTAAATTGCACGCATTCAAGCAAAATTTAAATTGGTTTCTGTGCTTGCTTATTCCTTAGATTAAGTGTCTGGCTTTTAACAATATATTGCCGATCTCTTAAATACATATTATACACGCTAATTATAGTTTTTGTGCTCAGTCTGTTTACAATATATTCTAAACTCAAAAAATGGATGTCTATTAGGTGTTGAATGAAACATTTGCATCCCAGATGCAACATTTGCTTGGAAACTCCATTCAGGAAAAAGACCTAGAGCCGCCTTGTTCAGTCATGGAAGTGGGTTCTATACTCTGCAAGGAAGCACCTAACGATAAAGACAATAGTTATTACTACTAGAGTGCAAGCAGATGTCAATACAGTGGCATGGTCCCGCAAAGCATCTGGAGCCGTACCAAGTTAGAGGTAGATATATGATGTGTTGCGATACTGTCGGTTGACGGAAGGGGTAAAGGGGTCTAATGCTCTTAATTTGTAGTTTTGGCTTTCTATATCTCTTATATTTTATCTACAGAAGTAAATATAAATATGCTGGACCTAAATGTAAACATTCAGGGTCTTGCAATTCAGGGCTTCTTATGTTGGTTACATTTTGAGAATCTTACACCTGGTATAATGGTATTGAGGTGCCTCTTTGGCATTTTGCGCTGCTGAACCATGTAATTAGGTCCGTTGCTGTTTGGCAATCCACAATTACTCTTGATTCTCACTAATGAAATTAGGTGAGCTTTTATCTTATATTGCTCAAGTTTATTGATTGGATCTTTGACCTGGAAAAAGGCGGTAAATACTATCTTAGTAAAATTGCTTGATTGCATTCGAACGGCACGTCATGGAGTGTTGCAAATTTATTCATAACTTCACTAGCATAACAACTGTAAGTACGGGTCGAATCCATAGGGAACGGTGAAAAGTGATCTTCTTCTACAAAGTAAAGAACAAGATTGGGGTTTATGAGTGAGAGTGAGTCAAAAAAGAAGTAAGCGTGCAAGAAATGCTAGCGCGTAAAAGAACACTAATTAATGAGTTGTTTAACAATTCAGATATGAGCTCAGCTTAGACTTATTCCATATGCTTGAGTAGACTTACCGTCATTGAAAGCTTGACCGAACCCTTCAGCGAAATCTCCAATTATATTAGCACTGCCACACATGTTTTCTTTGGGTATGCCTCTGTTTTCAATTTCATGTGACATCTGAGGCACAAACGTTTCGTTGCGGAACACAGAAATCCCATTTGGATGTATTGTGGATAAGAATCAAATAATCTTAACATAACAACAAGAAGAAGAAAAATGAATATTTACGTACCTCTAATCCGGGCAGCAAAAAAAAATCCGGGCAGCAACGAAATCGTTAAGGAAGGCCGAGAAGGCGTTGGGATATTACCACAGCCTCTTTAGCCGCACCAGAACTAGAGAAATTTATCAAATTAGAACACATACTTTATTCAAATTAATAAATGATGACAATTTATTATGTGTACCTTCCGAGAAAGGATGCTAGAAAGGGAAAATTTTAGATATACTCCTACCTCGAACTCGAAGTTAAACTTCTCAGATGCCCCATTTTCAAAAAACATTTTCTAAATGATTCCGGTTTTACAAAAATCAGATTTTAGCTAGGATTTTGTGTTGTTGGATTTCTTCAATTGCAAAATTCTGTTCTCACAAATACCTAATAACATCCGCAGACATTCCACAAGTCAAAGCCCTTAATGCTCCGTTTGGTTGCATGGAAAATAAGTGGAAAAGAAAGTTTGATGAAAAATTTAAAGTAAAATATTTGGATATGTTTGGTTGAATTATGGAAAATGAAAAAATAGTAAAGAAAACAATATAAACTTTTCCTCTAAATTTTCCTATTGAAAATTACATTCCATTACATTTTCCCGCATACAAACGGAGGGTAAGTGTATTTGAGGTTCAAAAAGTGAATTAAGTTGTTTAGATCCAACCATAAGATTCATAATAATCAGTAGAAGTTATACTCAGATTGACCAGGTCAACTGAAAAACCTTGAATGAATAAGGTTATTGGCGTTTTTTTGATTGGCTAGATGAATGAAATAAGTGATGATGGGATAGGACTGAAATTGCTGGTCTTTTGTGAAGGGTGAGAGGAATCGTGTTGAGAGATGAGTGGGGATGAGTACGGTGTTACCTAACCCAATTTTTTAAAAGTAATGTTTTTGCATGGGGCCGGAGGGTAAATATTTAATTTGACATTAAATATTTGTGAGACGGCAGAATAAAATTTTAACTTTTGATTTGATTAAAAAGTTTTAGATTAAAGTTGTAGTATTTTAAATTCATCAGAAAAGATCGCAACTCCAGTAGAGTTGGGGGAACATCCAATCATATATATATTAAAAGGGATGTATGATTGGACACGTGTCGTCGTGTAAGCAATTTGGCATATGTGTCATTTTTTTAGAATTTTGAATTCTTTTTTCTTTTTTCTGATTGGCTGGCTTTTTTGAATAATAATATTTAATGAGAATCATTAAAATTGGAATCAAAATATTTAACACATGTAAAATAATTCGTGTAAATATTCTGGCAGCATCATCAAATATTTAATACTATTGTCAACTATAGAAACAATTATAGTCAAATATTTCATGTGATCATTCTATATTAAAAGGGATGTATGATTGGACACGTGTCGTCGTGTAAGCAATTTGGCCTATTTGTCATTTTTTTAAATTTTGAATTCTTTTTTTCTTTTTTCTGATTGGCTGGCTTTTTTGAATAATAATATTTAATGGGAATCATTGAAATTGGAATCAAAATATTTAACACATGTAAAATAATTCGTATAAATATACTGGCAGCATCATCAAATATTTAATATTATTGTCAACTATAGAAACGATTATAGTCAAATATTTCATGTAAATATTTTGGCAGCATGTGTCGAATACAGAATATTATAGATTCGGAAATATTTCATGATTATATAGAAATACATTTCGTTAAATCCATCACCCCGCGCACAGCGCGGGTCAATACCTAGTTTTTTAATAAAAGATGACCTCTTTCTACCCTAATTCTGGCCAATCTGATCAAAATAGGCGGTTGAGTATGCAAAATACACATGCGGCTGGATTTGACAATTATTTTCAGTTTAAATCTTATCCACTGGATTGATAAAAATCAACGATTGAAATTATGTCTTACGGTCCTACAAAAATATAAATGTCCTTGAACCATTTCCTGTGGTTGGATATATAATCAGACGATTTCGTTCGATTCATATTCGATGACCAATCAGACCAAATTGTATAATATTCTTATGCACGTTTATTATTTTATATTTCCGCTTGACAGTTCAGTAAATAGTATGTTTGATTCATGAAGCATAGCATAACATACTTTTTACTAAAATATTTTTTTTCATCATATTACTTTTGTCTTAGTTAAACTTAAATGTAATTCAGTAAATTTGTTACTAAAGGTATGGTATTGCAACACGAAAATCTAATCGTAGTTAACATCCATTGTCTTGCAGTATGGTTCAAGAATTCTATATTTGTTGGTTTTCGGACCATAACATAAAAAAATAACGACTCATAGCACGATTATTGTCTTTTCAGTGTACTTCAATATTTATTTGTTGAATTGCATTGTTTAGCTAATAAGTATAATTTTTTACTTTAATAGGTGATATAAATCTATTCTAGAATAACGTGTGATATAAATATACCTTTTGAAATATTATATTATATTTGTCCACTTTAAGATACAGATATCAACTCTTCTAGAGTGATGAATTTATTACTCTTTCTATGATGCAATATTTTAACTTTTCTCTAGTTGTGGGCTGTGGCATTAATTAAAATCACAAGATAGAATAAAATATACAATAATTAACGAATTTGTTAGAAAAACATGGAATAGACAGGTGAAGAAAATTAACTAAAGAATGATTAAAACTTATCAAAATACAATTATATTTAGTAGTAACACGATATTGAGTTTTAGAAGATCATTATAGTGGAGGCACGCTCGACGTTTTCATTAAACCTTGGTTGCCACACTTTACAAGTGTTGAAATTATCTAAAAATACGCCTCCCAAAATACAATAATTTGACATCCTTTTAAGGTTGGCGAAATGGAATATGTCTTACACTATCACCGTCTCATTCACAACAAAAAGAAAGGAAAAATATGCATGAAATTGTTCTCTCGATATTATCTAAATGAATAGAAATCCTCCTTATTATGAAGAATTTGGAAACATTATCACCGTCTCATTCACATCAAGAATTTGGAAACATTATCACCGTCTCATTCACATCAAGTATTTTTGCTCGAGTGGCCTGCTCATAACAGTTATAAACTTTTTTTGAACATGGATAATTGTTGAATCACTTATGTTTCAATTATGTTCCAGTGTTCCAATGTGATCTTTGTGATTTTAGTACTATCACACATTTAAAATATTATTTTTTGCAGTAGATAAATCGCAGGGGCACTAGAAATGGCATAACATTATTGTTGTTTTAGGATTATCATCCATCACTCTTTTCCTTTGATCAGTAATTTAGGCTTTATGTTTGTGAAAACAATCACTGCGCTTTTTGTTTGAAAAATGTTCATACGGCATGTTGGGTTTATAGCCTTTTCAATGCTCTTGAAAATGTATTGTCTTCTTTTTCTTCTTGAACTGGTTCTATTATTGAGATGGTAAATATTTTTCATTTGGGATTCTATCATTAAGCTCCCAGTGTGATCACTAATTTTTATCCTAATCATTGACAGAATTAGTCAGGAAATTTTTTCGTCATCGGTAAACACGGTGTCTCTGAATGTGCAAGTATTCGAACTGGTACAGACGCAAAATGTACCGAAAATTGTCTTGATCATGATTGTTGCGTAGTGGCATGTCGAGATGAAAAAATCTCAAAACTGACAATACACAATTTAGGCTATTGAAGAGCGTCACGAATTGTGCTGTCTTATACAATATGAAAACGTTTTCTATTATGTTCGTCTGTAGCAATGATTACTGTAATTAGAAGATAAGATACTAACAGAAAAAGGCATATACGAATATTGTTATGTTCTTCATATTTCCATATCTCAATGAACAGAAGATACTGCTTTTGGAAGAAGTATTTAATAGAAAATTGAAGATACCGCTTTTGGAAGAAGTTGGCTCCCTTTAATTTTTTTGAATTTGTGGGTATTGTGTGGATGCCACACTCCCTTTCATCAACTAGACACACTGCACTTGACAACAAGTACCTAAAATTCTATCTTCTTTTTCATATAAGTGCTCTCCTCTTCATCATTCCACATAAATTTGTATTGTTCACTCAACAATGAACGTTAACTTTTTGAATACATAATTAGCTCATTTAGGCCCCTCTTCACCATCTTTTCAGTGCTCCAAATTTAGCACAAACTTAGCAATGGAAGAGTTTCATATCGAAAACTAGAACATATTTAGTATGTTAGAATTCTGTGAAAAACATGTAATTTTTCACCCTTGTCATGCAATCTGTTTTGATGTTTTATTCTCAAATGTTTCATACTCATGTAAATGTCCGGAACAAAGTTTTACCACGAACATTTCTCGGTCATCTTGTCCCATCTAAGGTTCATAAAACACTTTTTAGTATGTAATTCACACAAGCAAGTATGTATGAAAGTAACATGTTTCTCTTTTCTGTCCAAGACCAATTGGTCATCCTTTGCACAATAACACACGTATTTATCTCCTTTCTCATGAAACCGAGACTTATATGGACATATCTTTTAAATGCTTATGAAAATCAATAGCGATTTCCTCCGTCCGGTCTATTTTTTCTGTACTATTTTCAAAGCAGAAAATCTTGTAACATGTAAATGCCAAAAAATCTTAACTGATTTGCCCTTCCCATCATTTTTTTCCGCAATGTCATTTTCTCCTCTTTTCTTATCTTCAAAAGCACATCACTTTACTTATCCGTGTTCAAATTCCTCAAGTGAAACCAATGACAAGGTGAAACCAGATATTTTCATATATAAATAGTCTGGTGACTTAAACAACAAAATACCAATACATTAAAATGAAGTGAAATTTACATTATATGAGAAATAATAAACAAAGACCAAGCTTTAGAGCATATATATCCAAGACTTAGAGTCCAACTCATTTGTGCACTGTGGGTTCGCAAGGAAACTGCACTCTCAAGATTTATAAAAATCGAATCATTTCCGGGATACACTGCAATAATAATGCAACAATATGTCAGTTTTATTTAAATCTTACAAAGTCATAATCAGTAACCCACTAATTTCGACAAATAATGTTGGAACTTATGTAAGAGAGCAACAAATGTGGTCAGTGGGATGCAAAGTCATGTTTCTGTTCCATTGAGAAACAGTTTACCTCCTCAGACAAACTTCAGGATAACTCTTAGGACTTGTTTACTGATACTCATTTTTCATGACTTTTAAGGGCTTCTTGCTGAAGGGATTGAGGCTCCATTCTATGTTTTCCTACTTTAAAATAATATTTTTTTACTACTCTAGATTGTCTGGAGCCACAAATCTTATCTAAATCGTGGAACTAAGGTGACAAACAATCAGCTAGACTGACTTATCTAGCTATCTATTAGTCACTTGCTTGATTATTTGGTAGGTGTTTGAGTTTAATCCGTTCTTTTCAACAATCATTTTATTCAATAATGGAAGTTTTAATCTTAGTTTACTCAAAATTTCACTTTGTTTTGAATGTATAAATTACTTCCCCACGACAAAAATGTTGTGAATTATAAATAAGGCGTGTGCCCTCCACACTACTTACACACACTTCATCTCTAATCTTATCAATATTCCTACCTTTCATGGCATCCTTCAACAACAAGTCTCATCTCACCACCTCTCCCAAATCAGATGTTGAGCAACAAGCACCAAACCATCCTCATGATAAAAAAGATGAGCCGGAACTTGACTACTCGAAAAGATCTCAATGGCTTCGCGCAGCCGTTCTTGGAGCCAATGACGGGCTCGTCTCAACAGCCTCATTGATGATGGGAATTGGGGCAGTGAAGCAAGATATTAGAGTCATGATACTAACTGGTTTTGCTGGTTTAGTAGCTGGAGCATGCAGCATGGCTATAGGAGAGTTTGTGTCAGTATACTCTCAGCTCGACATTGAGTTAGCTCAAGTGCAAAGGAATAAAGACAGCAAGCGGAACATGACATTAGCAACGAGTATAGATCAGGAGGATGATGATGAGGAGAGAGAAGGGTTGCCTAATCCGGTACAAGCTGCAGCTGCCTCAGCACTGGCGTTTTCGATCGGTGCAATGGTACCATTGCTTGCAGCAGCTTTTATAAGGGATTTTAAGGTTAGGATTGTGGCTGTTGTTGTTGCTGTGACTTTTGCTTTGATGGTTTTCGGATGGCTTGGAGCATATCTTGGGAACTCACCGGCGATAAGATCTACTTTGCGCGTTCTGTTCGGAGGGTGGCTGGCCATGTCCATCACATTTGGCTTAACAAAGTTGATAGGAGCAAGTGGCCTCTAATCATGCATCTAAATGGAACTGATCACTGCTTTTAAATTAAGTCGGATCCTCATCAGATGGACCCTCTGTATTGAAGCTCTTTATGTTCAAAGTTAGACAATAAGAGTCTCTAGTATGGAGCTCTTTACGCTTGAAGCCTTGGATTGCTTATGCTTTAACTTCCAATTGTGAAATTCACACGTAAAGTTGTAGTTTTATTATTATAAGATAAAAAAGTACTGGGAAAACGTCAGGGTTACCGGAAAATATTACCAAGGCCGACCCACAAGAAAGCAGCATTCGTCATCTTTTTCGTACCGTCCGATCTTATTATATGCATCCCTAATTTATACCCTGTAATCTTTAATACAACAGATTTCACAGCATATGTTGTACACTTACGGGAATACTATAATATAAAAATTTACAGGAAAATATCTGGCCCTTTGGAAAAATAGCAACTCACACAAAACCAGATTTGCCATCTTCTTCATCATTATCACGCTTGGATGAAAACAAGTTGGGATATGAGAAGTATGGGTCATCCTCCATAGATGCGGATCTCTGAGGTTGTTCATGGGAAAGCTCTGGATTTGAACCATTTCCAAATGATCCGTATGAGTCAAATTTGAGTCCAGATGAATTTCGTTGCAGGCTACCAGAATCCATAACTGGATTTTCCCAGAGATGTTTATCAGTCAGATGAGAATATGAGACAGGAGAGCCGCCATTAAATGAATGCTGATGGTTGATGTTTGCTTTCTCTGGAGATGCTATCTGTTGATCAACTTCATAGTGAGGAGAGAATGTACGGCTACCCTCAAACACCTGGTCATTATTTTTCTTAATGAGCTCAGTGATCCTCAACTGTGCAAGGCTTGCAGCTGATCTTGCTGCTGATGCTGCACGTTCTGCCGAATCTGCAGCAGCATGGGCAGCAGCCAGAACATCTTGCAGATCTACATTGACGTCATTCTCATGGTTTGAGATAAATGGGACGGTTGTGGGTGACTCCACAGCAGCAAAATATGCCGGCAATGATAGAACTGGCGGAGGCATATAAGATTGGGGCTGCTTGTCCAGAGCAGGTTTAACTTCATCTGGGATCTCATAAGTTTTGTTTCCAGATCCCCATTGATCAGTTTCCTTTGGTTTTAGGTCTGACTGATGCTGAGTGTTTTCATCACCCTCTTCTTCGGATGATGTACCATTCGAGGCTGAGACCGGTGGGATAGCCGGCGGTACAACAGACTGATTCACATTTGGCCGCACTGACACATTGGGAACTTCAGGAAAATCCAGCCCATCTGAGTCAGAATCAGCACCATGCTCATCGCACACGTGAGTTGAACATGTTTTAAGTGTTTCTTCATGCTTCTCTTTAGGAAGCGGCGATATAGATGCACTTGCAAACTGAGAAGGACCATTCTGGAAAAATGGATGTCAAAAAATAAGTATAATGCAACAAAGGCAAAAACAAAAGGCAAAAAACTACAAAATTTTACTCACAAGTAAATCTTCAGGTCGCTTGAACATTTCTGTCTCTGATGAAGTTGGGTCCCAATCCAACCCATGCTCTTCAGCTATTTCAGTTAGCAGCTTCAGTTTTTTCTCTGGTGCTGGAGCGCGAACTGACAGCAATTCTATTAACTGGCAGATAGCAACAGTATGAAGGAATTACTGGCCGATAGAGACCCATTTTCTAAAGACTTAATGCCATTAATATTCAAATAAAAATAAGTTCAAACTGCACAACACCTGACGATTAACACCGCAATCTGGCCGCAGCTCAGTTGCAGCTGCCACAAATTCTTTTCCATACTTGGAGATGAATAGCATTTGGACATGCATCAACTCTGTCAGATCCGCACATCTTGGTGCAGCAAAGCAGACACTTGATATTGCTTCTTTCAAATCCAGTGGACATTGCCTAACAATTTCAAGAGTTGAAAATTAGATAAGACAGAAGTTCAGGGAAGGGAGATTTCACCTTGCAACTCTTCAGACATTCTCAACTCAACTTATAGAACAATAAAACGCAGCACAATAAGTAGAGCACGATTAGACAGACGAAGAGGATTAATCGAAAAAAAATAAAATCTATACATCGCACAAGTGTTTATTTTCTTCAAGCAACAGATAAAAGACGACTCAGTTAGACAGTGAGAATGAGCCAACCACGTAGGACTATTAACTGATTACAATAGACAAGGTACGAGTATTTCCAATGTCATTTTTTAAGATAGATCTCATGTATAGAAAGATATATGCTCGCTATCATCACCGACCCGTGTGATAGAAAAGATACTAATTTCTATGGTTCACAAATCACAATTCACAACTAAGATCCGGAGATACTCTTCTAGCTGCTTTATCTTAATATTGTGGAAAACAAAAACAACCTCGCATAGCCAGCAATATGCTTCAATGAAACATAATCATTTAAAAATCAAAAGTTTCCAACTTCCTGTATTACTGATTGAATTTTGGCTCAGGCAACTTAGCAATTAATTATACCATGCATTACCAAAGGATAACCGACTCTATGACTTTCTGGGCTGATGATGTCTTCATTATATGAAGATGGTTATAGAAATGATCCAACCATTTGAAAATCGAAACTAGAGAGCAAGGAATAACTAAACCTTTGAGTTTCAATAATTGGGATGCGCACTGAGATCAATTCACAAAATAACTCGAGTATCTCCTGAGCAGCCATCATATTCTCCTCCCTTATAATTTGCTCCACCTATTAAATATGACATCGCGTATCAGGGTAGGGGGAAGGTAACAATCAAAATGAGAATAGAAAAATATACCCTGATACGCGCAGTTGCTTCTTGGCCAGTTTCAAGAAGCTTGGCAATGTCACGTCGCATCTGTTTAATTTGAATTTCTCTCCTATTCCTCAACAACTTAATCCTAGGAATTGTGAGCTTAAGAAGGGTTTTACTGCATTAATGAAAAACTAAAATCAGCTATTCCAGATTCATTTAACACATAAATTTTAGAGTTTTATACTATTGGGTACATAAATTCATCTAACTAATAAATCAGGCAAGAAAAGGGGTACCATTTGGGACCTTTGAAACCTTTGTTGAAGAAAGAATCCATCATCTCCCTTCCTCGAGCAACAGCTGCAGATGTGATGAATCAGATGTGATTAATTGATCCGATCTGCTGTCGAGATATCGAAAGATTGGAATCGTTGAGCGAATTTTGTATGAAAGGGTTTGTTGGTTGCTAAATGTAGCCACTCATATTCTTTACTTAATCACTACGATATCCCTTCATGTCTTAAATCATCGATCAAATCAAATCCAACAAATGATAGTATATAGGGTTAATTGCTCCGAACCACTCATAAAATACGCGTTTTCTCAGAAACCACCATTAAAATAATTTCTTCTCAGAAACCACCCTGCCGTTATACTTTTTTTCAGAAACCACCAGCTGTTAGTGCATCATATTTAGGGTTAATTACGGATAACCACCCGTATAATATGCTATATTCCACCAAACCACCCCTATATTGTAATAATACATTCCACCACCCTTATAAGTATAAAATTTCCAATCAACCACCCACGCACTGTACTGTCACCGTTACCGTTAAATATATTAATTTTTTTAATATAATAATAGTATTTTTATTATAATACACCACCTCTATAATAAATATGTTTCCACTTCGCCACCTTTATAATCAATTTTGTTTCCATTTAACCACCTCTCCGTTAACCGCCGTTAACTGAGGTGGTTCTTTGGAAAGTTTTTAATTATAAAGGTGGTCGAATGTAATATTACAATATAGAGGTGGTAGCATGGAATATGACATATTATGCGGGTGGTCATCTGTAATTAACCCTCATATTTAAGCACCTTATTTTTGCCAAAAACCACCCATAAAACTCTATTTTTTCCTAACCATAACTCGCAAGTTAAATCGATAAAAATTAACTAATTTGTACAAAATAATTAGTTTCCATAGTACCTCATAAATGTGAATATTAAAATATGTTAAAGAATCGAGTATCATTAAGTTATTATAACTTTTATATAAGTGTTTGATTGTATTCGCTTTTCGATTTTGTTAAGTAAGTGTGTGAGTGTATATCACGAGAACCTTGAAGAGACGTAATTTAAATTATGTTAGAGTACCGAGTAATATGAAATTGTTATACTTTAAAAAATTTCTTCGATTGTATCTCGTCTTAGATTTTAAAAAAATTGTATGTCTTGTATAATACTCTTATAGAGTTTATATATGCTATAATATGTTCAAAAGGTAATAAAACTATAATTGACATTATACTATAATATTGTTAACAACAATAAATTTTAAATGTATGATTTTATTACCTATTATTTTAATTTTATGTTAAATAAAAATTATACTCACTATCAATTTTATTCTTATTTTGAACCACCCATAAAATTTTATTTTTTCCACAAACCACCCATTAAAGTGCGCTTTTAACGGAAAGTTGACGGCGTTAACGGCTGGTGGTTCCTGAGAAAAAAGGTATAACGGTGGGGTGGTTTCTGGGAAGAAATTATTTTAAGGGTGGTTTCGGGGAAAACGCGTATTTTATGGGTGGTTTGGGGCAATAAGGTATTGAGTTGTTGTGAAGAGATAAAGTATGAAAGAGAATATGTGGAAGAATAAAATATATGATAAATATTAGTTGTGAGAGTAAAAGTAAAAAAGAAAGTTTCCATTTATGGAAATGTGACAATTATTTTGGGACGCCAAAAAAGGAAATGTGACAAAATGATTGGGACGGAGGGAGTAGTATAGATCAGGTGAAAAGTAATTTTTAGTTGTAAAATGCAAACAGATCATGTTCATTAAATTTTTAGATTTGATGGCCATTAATTTGGGGTCAATTTGTAAATATTGAAAGATTTAAATATTGAACTTAAAAAATTATAATCAATTCAAGGGTAAGGTTAGTCATAAATTTTTCACATTCAACCTCATCTATTTAGGTAAAATCAGGAGTAGATATCAGCTTCCTAAAATCAAGATTTAGGTAAAATTTGATACCGATTCAAATTCAACCTCGATTTCACAAATCAACAACCTTAAATCATCATCTCACTCCCAGCCGCGATTCCAAAACCCTACTCTTCGTTTGGAATACTCATGTCGATAATGTTGTATTCGTATAATGATTAGTTACATGCGGCGTCAATTTATCATGGTTATTTATATTTGCAGAACACAATACCACCGCGAGAATGTGCCCAGAAGATATGAGAATTGAAGTGAACATATTTTGGGTTAATAGTTTGGTTGATATGTTAGATTGATGTTCAAGGTAGTTATAATGTAAATATCAGATATTCGAATCATGTATTTTGGTTCACGATTTGCATACATATGGTTCACAATTTGCATTCATATGATTCATAATTTGAGTTATATGATTCATGAATCATATACTACCATAACGTGAATCTTATATTTATACGAAAATTATACGATTATTGACTTATCATGATTCCGGCTAACTCATGCAAAAATCATGGTTCATAATTTGACTTATCATGATTCTTGAATCATACACGGTTAAGTCATGAACCATACTATAATCAAACAGAGTGATATATAAAACATGGTAGATATTGTCCATAAACAAAGTAGTCCATATAATTACATCAATAAGAACTTTGTGACACGTTATTATTCATTATGATCCATAAAAAGAGTATATATGATTCATGAATCTATTAATACATATTCTGAATCACTAATTGAATACTTGAAATTAATAGAAACATAAAAACTGATAATGATGTTTTCGCGTAACATTATGTTTAAAAATAAAACCACACTCACGTTACAAATTTTTTATAAAAAAATATCATAACGAATATAGTAGTAATACTAAACAAAGCATAATATGAATACGAAATACTGAAATAAATTTATCAGAACATCTATGTAAACAAAATCAGATGACGAATTAAGCATTCAAGTTATAAAAACTTCTATGATTCATGATTTGCTATAATACGATTAATGAATCAAAGGTATACAATTTATGGATTATACAAACGAATATATCAGTAATACAAAAAAATCCTAATAAAATACGAAATACTGAATCTATGAAATACAAAATATATTAAAAGAGTCGAGAGTTGCTATCGAATTCAAAAACCATTATTTTGGAATTCGGTGAAGAAAAACAACCTAACTTAAATGTTGATTTCCAATCAAAGAATTGAATGTCAGTTACCAGAAGGACTGAATTTAATTGATATATCTGAAAATATATTCTAATATATGTTTCTATTATTGCCCTTTTGTGATTTATATATTAATTAATAAAATTATATTGTAACTGTCGGATGTAATTAAATGGATGATCTAGATTTGTTTGCATTTTACAACCAAACTACCACTTTTCATTTGATCTATTCTCTTGAGAGTAAAGTATAAGCAGAACAACTTTTAAAAAAACCGACACATCTATCCAATTTAATTAAAAATCAATTTTAATCTTAATCGTCAAATTAATGAAATGAACGTCTAAGATTGTGTCCTTTTATTTTACAAAAATATATCGTCTCTTGCAAGATGCATACACAACGTCCTCGCACAAGGCGGGAGGAAAGAACCACAAACCTTCCACAAGGGAGGAGCATTTCTCAGCATGACTAGTAGACCACCACCCGAGCGCTCTTGATTACTGAACCCCTTGTTAAACGATGCAATTTTAAATCAAAACATGCAAGCTACACTGACAGTCGTTCCATGAAAGTGAAGAGAAAGTTCAAAATAATATACTTGTATGAGTGAGAATGCATATCATTTATTATTAATAATATATGACATGAGATCTAAACAAGACACAATATCAATAATTTTTTTTTGCAAATTCAAGACATAATTTAATCAAAATTTAACTTTAATTTCAAGAGGTAAATTAATCTTAGACTAAGATTTTGTCCTACGCTCCTCTAAAAATACTATGTTTACAAGATCATAAATGAAAGTGAGTAATCAAATATTGAAGACTCAAAATTAAGAATATAAAATAATTAATAAAAATTAATTGTCGTGATGACGTTCTTCAGGCCCACAAAAATCCATTTGTTCTTCTTGAACCTGTTTCATACAAAGTAATCAAAACAGTATCTGATATAATGTTCCTCAGTGCACAATTGTTTTTATTCTCGAACTTTTTTCTGATTATTATGGTGTTTGTTTCGGAGTAATTTTATTATTATAAAAATAATTTTTGGGTTTGGTATGCAGTGAAGTTGTTAACCCAATCCAAACATTTTGCTTTGTTTTTGTAATATGAATATGTATGACTGGTGTCTCTGCAGCTAGAAGTCAAGTGCATACAGGGGCGGATCTAAGGGGGGCTGGCAGGGTCCTTTGCCCCCCCTAATCCTGAAAAACTTGAGTATACATATGTAGGTTTAAATTCAAAGACAACTAAAACTTGTGTCTTAGTGGTCATGACTCTGGCTAGTTCCCCGGTAGACCTGGGTTCCAACCCTGCCTTCACCCATTTTGTAAAAGTTCAACCCATTTTGTAAAAGTTCAACTCATTTTGTAAAAGTTCAACTCATTTTCTGCCCCCTCTCTTCAGAGGTGCTGGATCCGCCACTGAGTGCATAAGTTCGAGAAGTTATTAAATATATTATCTATGAATTTGAATATTAAGAATATAATCAGTTTGAGTCGTTTTAAAAAATAACACTATTTTAACGACATGCGTTTTCAAACCGTGGCTTCCATAAAAAATTATTTGACGTGGAAAAATCATCTGATGTGTTGATTCACGAATGAATCAAAATGATACATTTAACTAAAATAGCACAATCCGTGATTTGATTCCGCAGGTTCCTCTTTGATTCGAATAACACGCGGAATCAAATGATGTGTTCCTCTAAATGATGCTACATGTCAAGCCATTAGAGCCCCCAATCTTGGTAATGCATTGCATGACCATCTAACCTTATAAAAATTGTCATAGAAATCCTCTTATTTTAGTCATACACACTTTCCTATTGAAGGTGGAAAAAACTAATCTATGTTATAGATTAAGGTCAGAGCAAGAACTACACAAGACATCCTTCCGAAGTGTCAGGTCGTGAAGACGTTTATATCAAATGCTTACCAATGCAAGAATAGAGCTTTATTCCTGCCCAATCGGCTGAAATCGTGCGTGTCTAGTGCGTGTGCGCATGTGTGAGGTGGCGCGCGTGTCTAGTCACGCGCAGGTCAAAACTTAGATCTAGATCTACGCTTTCAACTGCAAAATACCACACCAACACTACTCCAAATTAAATGAAATTTGAACAGTAGAGTACCTTCACTGAGATATGTGAATCTGCATAATTCCCGTGATTCTGGACTAAGTTACGGCGTACCTCGCTTGTGGCCTCCTTACACTTGAATTTTTGGCCATCTCGTTATCGACTTTGTTCCTGCATGACAAACATTCAAGTGTATTATTAGAATCAGTACGTAATGGGAAAGTAGTGACATCAGAATCTAAATAAAAATAATGAATAAAATTTATCGATTCAGGTGATGTCGCGCGAGTCATTGTGCGCGTCTGCATTCGCGCATGAGCTTCTTACAAACCATTCTGAACTGGCGCGCGGGTGGCGCACTACTTAGCTCATTCTGCTCCGTAGGTTCGTCTAGATCGAATACTTGGTCATCTTGTAGTCCACTCCCGGTAATAACGAGCAGAATCTCCTCCTTGCCCGCGAAGTCATATTTCAAATGGTTTGGGGGTTACTTGATCGCAACCTTGGGCACCTGAGCATCAGGAAGTACGAATATATTAGTAACATAGGATTTGCAAAAATTATCATCGTACCTTTTGTAAGCTGGTGTTAGTTCAGCATGTTCTTCATTCTTATTCGTGCGAGGATCTGCTGAATCAATGACATGCGTGCCCAGTTGCGCGCACTCCTGCGCGCGCACTAGTTCCTCCTCTACCAAATCATCTATGACATTCAGTGTGTCCACAGTTCATCTTCATGAGGAATTTGCATCCCTTCGAAGATATTAAAGTGAGTCCTCTTTACATCAGCCTCCATTGACAAAATTCCTTCCTAGACGTCAATACATGTGTGCGCAGTCATAAAAAACGGTCTTCCCAGCAGATCTCGGATGTGTCTTCCTCCATCTCCAACACATAAAAGTGACGGAAGCGATTAAAGAGGAGGTGAGGTGAGAATTCTTTTATTAAAATATTGGTGGTGTATTGTAATAAAAATATTATTATATTAAAAAGTTAATATATTTAACGAAATTTTGATGGGGCAGTGATATGTTGTTATTTATTAACGACAAACGTTATACAAGTGGTTGAATGCAACATTACAATATAAAGGCGATTGCATGGAATATGCTCTATTATATAGGTGATCATTTGTAATTAATCCTATTTTTATCTGTTAGTGTATTGATGTTAAATCTCGATGAAAACAGGACTTGAACGTTTCTATTTAGTTTGATTTTATTTCCTATTTGCTTTAGCTTTCTTTATTTTGATTAGTAAAGTATAAGACAAGAGGTTTGTTGCAAATGACAAATGCGACACCCTTTTGACACGAATGCAGTTCCTTTGCGAACCACTCGCACATATGCATTTGAAAATTAGTCTACCTGCATTTTCCAAATTAATTGTATGCACATTTTGACCGAAGTTTGTGCACTTTGACTTTTATAGAAAAAACAAAAAAAAAGTAAAATTCCTGAACCGTTGGATCAGTCAATTGCCTGGGTCTCAGATTCGCAAACCTAGACCCTAGGTCGCAAATGAGCCGACCTCCTTTTGACTCATGCCACTTATAATGTTATGTTACATTTGGTCAAATATGGCGTACGTAGTGTTAGATAGTATTCGATATATTTCGAATTGTGGAAACTTCTTGGCAATGCCGGTTAAGCTGATCTATGTTGATGTGAAAATCTTCGGGCCAGTCTAATTCATTTTCTCAAATTTTCATCATCGTCCATCTGCTTGATACAAAAGTGGAAATTATTTTGCATGTATTTACTTCAAAAATTCAATATTATTTCTTGCTAATTCTTAGGTTATTAAATAGCTAACTTTTGTATGACTCTATATAATGACTACTTATAGGGAGTGCTGTCCTGATTTCTTGAGATTTTCCTAACAACCGATGCCCTAGTTACACTTTATCCTAATGCATGTAGTACGTAAATTGTACACATGATTCTTCTTTAACATATTTTTAGCAAAGAAAGACTATATTTTTCAAGTGAGCTGATCATTACAGCTTTCACAACAACAAAAGTTATTACATATTTGGTTGAACATTTTTCGTAAATAATCACTTACTGTTTGAATCAAATGTGCTCATTCTTAGCATTTAACAAAAGATCATAACCATCCACAAAGATATCCAAATGGTCCATCACATCTGACTTTGTAATGCTCTCCCCTTTATCTGCCTTGCAAACCAAGTATGTCATTGTTCGGGCCACCTCCGCCAACACCGTCAAACCAACCATCAGAGGCAAGCTCACAACTCCACACACTATCCGCGTCCCAAACCCTATTTGGTAAAATCCTCCGTTCATGGCTACATTCATGGTTGTCCATGCCACCAAACCACTGCATAAACTGATAGGGAAGAGAACTTTAATGGTCTTATATGCCCTCCCCTTAACCAAACTCCTGCTCTTACTCAAAGCCTCGAATCCATATGTAGTCTCTAGAACAGTCACCGTGTTACCGAATATCCATATGGTGCTGATGTATATCGTAATTCCATAATAAACCATTGATATGACGATCACACCTAGTACTCCTAGGTTTTTATAACGTCCTCTGTAGAAAAAGCTAGCCAACAATGGAGGCATTATCAAAAGTCCCAGAAGAAAACTGTAACAAAATATGACTCCCCATTCAGCTAGCCATGTCAACACAAGCTTCTTCCAAACCTTCTTAAACGCGCAAAGAGTTGTTTTGAATGTTATATCGGTTTTTTCAGTGTAGATGCATGCAACTGAATAAGTCAATGACGAAAAGGCGAGTAACGAAAGGCCTGAGCTCAAAACAAAATAGGAAAGTTCAAAGACAATAAAAGCAACAAATCTCCATATGGGAAAGGGAGGAGGATTTGGAAAACTGAGATGAAATATCAAATTTAAGATGAACATTTCTGGGAATAAAAAAGTTGATAAAGGTGTGCTGAGGGCAACGATGATGGATGAGGGTAAGGTTAGGAAGATGGTTATTTGGGTAAAGAGTTTTCTGTTTGATGATATGATGTTGAATGATTCCTTGTAGATGGAACTGAAGCTGTGAGTACTTTTCATACCATTAGACTGTTGATACATCACTGATGATTTCAGTATCTCTCTAACTTGGAGTTGGATAGGGCTCTGCTGGATGGAGTTTGAGTTGCTGATATTTGTTGGAATTAAAAGCTATACTTATAGTTGATGAAATGTGAGTCTTAATAACATGACTTGTCAAAGTCTCTAAACTTGAAAGGTTCAATATGCAAGCTGAAACACACATTGGATGAAATATATTTATTAACTCCCTGATGCCGGCTAGATAGTCCTACTACTGTGGCACTGTCTACTAACCATGTATTACTAAACTTAACAAGAATGTTTCGTGCCCTAATGATGGATATAATTAATATTAGCAATTTCAATCGACAATGGGTGGGTTGGTTGACCAATTTATCAGCTTTGATTTTGTTAAAATAAATTAAAGTGGTTTGCTACTTTGCTTCAACAATATTTTCAGGAGACATTAACTTAAAGGGGTAATTACAGTAAACCACCATTATAATATCCTGTTTTGCAGTAAACCACCATTTTAACAACTAAGTGCAAAATGAGTTTATTATAATAGCTGCGTAATCAAAAAACCACCATTTTCACAACTCCGTTACAAATTGTAAAACACGCGTCATACGACACGTGGGTATATAACTTTAATTCGGACAATTTCAAAAAACCACCATTATAATATCTTATTTTGCAAAAAACCACGTTTTCAAGGAGACTTTTTCAACTTGAAAATTTCTAGGGCATGCAGTGATCAATACTGAATTATATTGACTTGGACACGAAACAATTAACATGCTCACGCGACAAAGGTAAACTTTATTGTTTATCATAAGCTATTAATTGGGCGACTGAGTCAAATTGTTGCAAGCTGCCTACGAACTAAATATTGGGAGCTGAGAGTTCGAATCTAAATAGATAATGAAATTTCAGAAGACATGAGGACATTATTTCACGATTGATATTTAATTAATTTTTATTTATAATAGGTGGTTGAATTTGCAAAATACACGTGCAGTTAAGAATGTCGTTATTAGTATTAACCGTTGGATTAATGAAAGAGATAATTGCAGAAAACCACTATTATAATACCCTATTTTGCACTAAACCACCATTTTAACAACTAATTACGAAATGAATATATTACAATAGCGTCGTTATCAAAAAACCACCATTTTCACAACTCCGTTAGAAATTGTAAAACACGCGCCATACGACGCGTGAGTATATAACTTTAATTCGGACAATTTCAGAAACCACCATTATAATGTCTTGTTTTGCAAAAAAACCACCATATTAACAAATAATTACAAAATGACTCTATTACAATATCTCAATTATCAAAAACCATCATCTGAATATATAGGTAACGCTAGGGAATGATGTTGAGGCTACGATTGTGGCTATCTTTGATTAGTAAAGCAGCACAAGTTTATTAATTTAGAGTAAAAGAAGAATCAAAATGTGGGATATATCCAGCTCTATTGAATTGCCGATACAGAAATGCTAGAATTATTTCTGACCCGACAAAATGGGTTCCGCAGATAGAGATGAAAGAAGATAGGAAAAAAAGAGGAGGAAACCTTTTTCAATAAAGGAATCAGCATCTAATAAATTCAAGTGTTGTATTGAAAGAATGAAACGACATTATGCTAAGATACTGATCGAGAAAAGGAGGGGGGATATGGCCATACTAGACATGAAACCTAATGGAATCATATTTGCAGTTGCGGATGTGGTGAGAAGCTGTTATATTTTAGCTCAGAGTCGATCTTAAACATCAATATAAAAAAACAATTAGAGTTTAAAAGTAGTGATATAATAAATCATATTTCATAAGATAAAATGAGAAATTTTTTTATATTTGAACCATGCAGTCGATAATCATTAAACATTGATAATAAACTCTCAAACAAGAGTTTTCTTTTGCATTTTCTAACATTATTTTCTTCATTGACTTCCATCGAGATTAAAATTGAAGCACCATGTAGCTAGTAGATACTTATTATAGATTATAATTATCATATGAGCCTCTGATCTATCATGATCAATGCAGTTGGTAGTACTCTGATAATAAGTTGTTAAAATGGTGTTTTTCGTAAAACTGAGATTATAAAGTGGTTTTCAGTAATTGATTTAAATATAAAATAATATTTTATTGCCACGCGTACACGCACTAAACGGAAGTTTTAACGAAATAGTGTCAATGGTGGTTTTTTTGATAACGGAGGTATAATAATATAGGCATTTCGTAATTAGTTGTTAAAATGGTGGTTTACTGCAAAACGGGGTATTATAATGGTGGTTTACTGCAATTACCCCTAAATAAAAATTAACGGAATGATGTCTTTCCGTCTCACAAATATTTATTTGACCTTTTATAAGTATATTGAGATGAGTTCGGTTCTAGGAGCATGAATAAATATACGTGAGACCGTGAGACACGATCTCGATCGTTGAATACTAATAATCCAACGGATGAGATTTAATTCAAAAAATAACTGACAATCTCAACCGCTAGGGTTTTTACAAATCCAACCGCCCATTATACAAAAACCAACTTTAATCTCAACCGCAAATTAATCTAATACAAAGATTGATATTAAGTCTTTTCGTCTCACCTAAACTCTTTGTTTCTCTTGAACTTTAATCATATTGAGATTATATAGTTTTGAAATTTGTTACAATATTCAAAACTATAAAATTTTACTAAAATCAAATTTTAATATTTTTGAAGTTTTCTCAAAACGACAGTTTTTTTCATAGACAAAACGACTTAGTTTAATTCTAAATAACTTAAAACAATGTGACAAACTCGAGTACTCTTTGATTTTAATAACATGAATTTATAGTAATAAGGAATTCTGATTCACAAATACTTCAAACCCTGCCCGATCGAATCGAACAAATAAGACAAACTGAATTGTTCAACCTTGAACATAGGCAGTTGCTAAAGATCAGTGAAATTCATAAGATGCTGACCAAAAGCAGTGCCATATTTAACAGTCTCAAGTTCTTACATGGTAATTTAGCCTCTAATTAAAACTGCTCATCATGTCTAGGAATCAAGTCGACAAGGGATGGCCATGAGCCCATGATTCTTAGTCAAACACGCAATGACGAAAAATAAGCCGATGATATCTCTTGAACAGGAAGTTGTACAGATGGAAGGAAAAAACTATGGGTGTAAATATGAATAAAAATAGGACATGAAAGTAATTTGTGATTGATTATAGGATAAAATGGTCAGCCATCTGGTCTCTACGGTCTCTGGACCCAGAGGTATGTGTTTCAAGTCCTCCTCAGTGCATGTTCGTTCCTTGAGCGACGTAGGAATAAATTAAAAAAAATTTATAAGATAAAATGTAATAATTTGAGTAATGCTAGAAAAGAATTTCAATGAATGTGGAGCCAAACAAACTTTAACCTAATGAACGAGTATCAGAACCACAAAATTCAGATCATCACTCATGTATATGCGATAAAATTAATATCCATGTGGCATTGGCATCCTGATCCTCCTTCTCAAGTTTCTGGGGTAGCATAATTTTGAAGATCATCTTCATTTGGATCTACTGAATCCAAGAAACTCAGTTTGTCCAGTAGGAATGTGCATTTCTTTTGGAAAGCCTGTAAGGGAAGTTAAACATGTTAGTCAGTTTTACGAGGTACTCATCTTTCCCAGGTTACATAATTATCAACTTGGGAGGCAAGGCGCCAACAATGCAACCAGTTGACCATACACACTGTAACATGCTTTACCGTCAAGTTCAGGAGAAGCATTGAAAGTAGTTCCACAAAAAATCCATATAGGGATCGGACGTAGCCTTTTATCACTGGAAAGTTAAGAAGAATTCTTCCAGTCTGATTGGGAGTTGATGATGTTGTCGACAGAACATAAATTACTTTGAATTTCAGTTCCAGTATTCTGAGTTTGATTTGCCATTCCACCATTCACTGATAAACTATTGCTCAACTTGTTATCAAGTCCAGTAACCATTGATGAAGATTGTGAGAGATCACTACCAACAGTACTGCTGAATCCACCATTGTTGGATATCCCAGACCCCTGTGCGGAGCTGCCGCCATTACTGAAGACACCATTAGTTCCTGTGAAACTTCCATCGAACCCTCCCAATTCATTTCTGCCATTAATGTGTTGCCGGAATATCATCTCCTGTATTATTTTCTCAACAGAACTTTGAGACTCAGTAGGGACAGTGGGCTGTTGCATTGATAAACTAGCTGGTAAATTTTCTGAGCCCATGGCTGCAGGAGCTATGACTGTGACATTAGAACACACTGGTTGGGGGTCGTTGGATGAGGACGCTGCCGGTAAATTGAGAGGCGTGCTACTGGATTCTGTCATCCCCCATTGGTATAACATGGGGCTAGCTTAGAATGGATTTGAGTATTGGATGGAATGACAGCTGCATGACTACTCACTCCATAGGAATTGTGAGCATTGCTCGAGCTATTTTGCTGGCTTGAGTTCACTGGAATTTGATGCACTAATCCAGGGCCGGCGTTCAAATGGGTAGGAGATAATGGATTCCCATTAGAATAAACACCAATGCTGGAAGCATGTTGGTGGGTCTGATCAATGGCAGCTTTTCCTGAAGTTGATGCATCCGGTTGCACTTGTCTGGTTTCATGTAAGCCATACCGCTGTGGTGGGGAATTCATTCGGCGAGGGAACTTGACAAGACTCTCTGTCAATAAAAATTGTATAAAATTCAGTGAATGAAAAGATATCAGCACAATCGGCAATCACTCCTACTCTTTTCATACTGGAACCAAACTACAAGCTAAGCTAAAATAATAGAAGCATAATGTCTAATGCTGCTAGAAATATAGCGCAGAACCTCAACTCATTAGTGTTATGCTAGCATTTTACAAATAAAGATTCAACTTGATATAAGAGTACAACCCAACAATTTCAGTTTCAGGCATTAAGTATTAGTCGGTAACATATTAACACTTAGAATATTTCATTTAATTTCTTAAACCAGTAGAGTTTACGATGATTACATAAGTCACTTAAACATAGAACAAAACATTAAAAATAGTGTTAAGATACTACCCATGGGTCCTGTTCCTGTCTCTCGGCTGAAGTCAATCAGATCTCTCATAATATTTACCACCTCTGTTGTCTGCTTTCATAATGCACATAGATATTAATGTCATGAAAGCCTAGTTTTAGAATAAGACTGCATTCTTTCGATGAAAATCAAGCCAGCAACCTCAAACAGTTGAGTCGTATAAACAGTGTTATTATGAGCTAGCAAAGTCTTTCAGATATACAAACTGTGGACTGCAGGGAATATCCAAAATCACTTCATTTTTTTAAGGAAATAACATAACCCAAACTTTCCACCGGACAAAATCAGAACTCAGAAGAATCAATTGACAACCTTTTCCAAAGCCAAAGCAGTATCCATAAAATAGTTATTAAATCATGAAAAGCAAAGATATCCCAAAGGCCTAATTATCTTCCTAAAGATGAGCTAAACGAAATTTCATTTGGCACACCTGAATCCTGACGACATATATACATGTTACTTACATGCAGCGCTGGGAATAATATCATGTTAACTTCAGAATTAAAAATTATGTTTCTTTAATGTATTTTGTGTTTCATAAGTGTCTATAAAGGATTATATTTTACTTCTGTCAGTCTTTGTAAACGGAACTAGTGTAACATTCAAACCATTATCGTTTTTATGAGATATACACTCCCCGACAAATTAAGCAAGAAATGTGAAGTAGGATAGCATATATATAGGTGAGAAACCATGCATCATGAGGTTACACAAATAAATAAATAGTGATATTTCCCATTTGTTACATTAGCAATTACCTGAAGACATCTGACGTAGCTCTTGGTGTACCCCAAATCTTTGACTAATGGTACTTCCAAAGCGTTTGCCAAATTTTGGGCCGAGTTTACCAACCTGCATGGTAAAATACATCAACAATATCATTTTAGCATCCTGTAAATTTGCTATCAAAACACGTAATAACATTTTCATATACCATTTCTTTCATTTTCTAAACAAGATCAGAAATGATATGCACGATTTAATACTTCCAACATGTCAGCAGTTGCAAACATGCAGATGTTAACCGCATGAATGATATCAGCCTCAAGAAGATGGAGAATACAAGCATTTGCTACCATCAGAAGGTTGCATGACTATTATTTTTACCAGTGGTTTGATTACCAGTACATTCTGGATGAATAATCGCTGAGTATTTGGAACTTCAGCATACTACTTTGGCACAAACAGAAACCGAAATCATCCAATGCGTAAAAAGGGAATAAACATAAATTCCCTTTGCACATATACGTAAGATTATCCGCCCACTAAAAAGCTAAGGACAAAGCTGCCCATATGGACTGTCAAAGGATCTTCAATAAATCTAGCAGTAGAAACTTACATGTTGCAATTATATTCTAACTCTGTAGTTGATAGATTTGAGTCTGTCTTTTGAAAGGTGGTTTGATATTTCTGGGAAGCAGACCTTAGGTGGCTTATCTGCATGGTTTTCATAGAGCTAGTTGTTAGGCATCCGACACGAAAATTATAAAATATCAGCGCATGTGATATAAAACAAAAAATGGAAAAGGAGGAACAGATCAACAGATAACAGCAATATATGTGCCCAATGAATTTCATTAGTGACTAAAGCATAAAACAAAGGGAGGAGATTAAGTGAGGTAGTTGTTAGTGATTCACATGAGAGGCAACTTCACCACACAGGCTTTAAATTTTATAATCGCGATAACTGATGGAAGAAGCGCCAAGAGTCCCAGCTCTAAACTAGTAGACGCTATATTCAACGTAATAACTCATTTCAAGATTAAACAAAAATTGGAAAGGTTAAGAGACGATTTGCAGTCTAGAAAATTCTAAAAGACCTACTGACAGGTAGCTTTAGGACTTTTATTACCCGAGGTAACAGAACTCCACGAGGAATTAGTTCTTCATGTCTATGTGCACAAAATTCCCAAGAGCAAATCTGTGAGACAAGAACAAATGTATCAAACAATATGAAAAAGAGAAGTGAAGGGTTGGGGGCTACTTAGAAAAGATAATAAAAAATGAAAATACAGAACATCCAAGCCACATGTAAATAAAATTAAGAAAATACGATAAGTGACATTGCCCTACCCTATCATTGGAAACCTGCAGGTATGATCTATGAATGTATAATGTTTACAAGTTCCATAGGACAAAAGATGAGACATCAAATAACCTTACCTTTAAGTCTGCAGAAAATTCAATCCGCAGCTGACCATAATGGACAACGCGGAGCTGTTCAAACACACTTTCCTGAATTGCTTTGGCATAATATAAAACAGTCAGACCAGAGGCATCTTGATATTCATTTGGCTTGTCAACGTAAAGAAGCTCTTTCAAAGTCCCACTTTCATACTTCATTTGATAAATTCTTGGCAAACCCACAGCAGTAGCTTCTGATGAAATGTAAATCATTCAGCGGCTAATCAAACAAATTAGAATCGAGCCATTAAAGACTATGTTGGAAAGTTAGGTGGCGTTAGCTATAGATTTGATCTGATTCGTAACCTTACAGATTTGAGCTGATCATATTTTTATAACTCCACATCTATGGTAGCTACTATATCAATATGTCTATTACACAGCCTTGATTAACTAACATCCTATACTTACGTACCAAATCCACGGCCTGGCTTGCTGTTGCATATTTCACAATGCCAAACATCCTGCAAGTTCACAAGTGACGATTGCCAGTCAATCACAATACTGCACGGCAAGCAACCAGTAAGGATTATAGTATCTCTTGTCAATTTTGGGAAGAAAATTGGCATATGTACATTGTATCCTCTGCATAAGTATCATATTCATTTGAATTAGATCATGCAAATTTAGAAAATATCGGACAATGATGTAATATTATAAAGATGAGGTAGACTGGGATATCATATCTTGCATAGCACCTGCGGTAAGACACCAGAAATTTGTCGATCACTTCCATACATCGACACACACCATTTCTTCTTAGCATGAGGAGCAAAGAACTCCGCAACAAATTGCCGCCAGAACTCAATATTGTTATCCTGTGAACAATTTATCAAAAAATATAAAGGTAAAACTGCCAACACTCAGAACATAAAGAATATTTTACAGGAAAGTGATCGCACATGTGGCCTTTTTTGTTGGTAGTGCATGAATTGCATTAGGCGGCGAGCACAAGTCCAAGGTTTGTAAGTTGTTTTCCCTGGGGCTTGCAGTGACAAATTTCTTGTCATGGACTGCTGATGCTCCTCCAAAACCCCCAAAAGCTGTTGCTGATGATGCTCCTCTTGCAACTGTATTAGTCGGTCTTGACTCATGGTTTGCATTTGTGGAACAGAATATGTACAGGGATCTTGTTGTTGGCTATAAAGAAATCTTTGAGAATCTTGTAAATAAGGTTCCTGATACTGCTGCTGTTGATCTAACATCTGACTTCCAGGTGGACTTTCGAAACCGTTATTTCCAGTTTCAAGCATCTCCAAACCGTTATCGTACTGCATCGGTAGTGCCATCTGTGAGATCATAGGACTGTCCTTGGAACCCATGTTCTCAAATCAAAACAATCAGGTTAAGATGCGACCTTCTGCAGTACAAAATGGGATTCTCAACCCTTCAAAAAAAGTAAAAAATTTAAAAAGACATCTACCGCCAAATATACAAAATTCACAACTCTACAAAACATAAGTTGTGCTTTTATTAAAAAGTAGTCTTTTTTTTCCAATTCAACCAATTTTCAACACCCAAAGTATTAGAGAGAATCGAAATCGCAAAACTGAACGCAGCTAAATCAAAACCCAAAATGGTATATCGGATGGAATCAACAGGTGAAAATACCTCTGCGGGGACCGCGTCGGGTTGAAGATGAAGCGGCGTTGATAATATACTGTGAAAACTAAAAAAGGGTTTAGCAGATTGTTTTTGTTAATTGTTTTCTCTACTAAATAGAGTAGCGGTTTGGATATGGTTAATTTAAGATAGAGATAACTATTATCTCATATTGATGAACATTAAATTTTTGTGAGACATAAAGACTAAATCTCAACCGTTGGTTTATATTAATCTAACGGTTGAAACTAAATTGATTTTTAATTAATGAATTAGCAAAAAACACGAGGCGGTTGGTGAGTGACGGTTATCAATATGAACCGTTGGATTGATGGAAATCAACTGTTGAGATGATGTCCTTCCGTCTCACGTAAATATATTGGTCCTCTTTTAACCTTTTTTTATCAGGATAATTAGAATCATTGATTAATATTTATATTCTTAGATTTAAATTAACGGAAATGGTTCAGGATATTTATAATTTCATAGGATAGTAGGAATCATTAATTTTTATCAAAATCAACAGACAACATTTAAACTAAAAATAACCGTAAATCCAACCATCTCCGTATTTTTAAAAAATACAATTGTCAACGTATTTTTTTTGCAAATTCATTCACCTTTTAATAAAAACTTCACTTTAATTTCATCCAATGAATTAATCAAATCAATGATTAAGATTTAATCATTTTACTTGCATATATTTTAAAGATGAGGTAGACTGCTCACTGTCATATCATATCTTGCATATCACGTGCAGAAATACACCAGAAATTTGTCGATTACTTCCGTTCATCGACAGTCGACACACACCACTTCTTCTTAGCATGAGGAGCACGTACTGGTACTCCGCAACAAATTGCCGCCAGAACTCAATATTATTATCCTGTAACCAATTATCAAAAATAGATTTAGAGAGGTCAAACTGCCAACACTCATAACTAGGGGTGTAACAAAGAAATCGTAACGAATTATTTATCGGTCCCGGTCCCAGTGCCGGTGCTGGTGCCGGATCCAAACAGGCTAAAAAAATGAAGAAATGGTAATCGACACTTTTCCGATAACGAAAAGGAGGGACCGTTACCGGCACCGGTACCCAGTTACAAAATCAACGCTTCCCAGTACTACCGGTTATGAATTTTACTATAAATAGTTAAATACTAGATTTTATGTTATTTTTACTCTCTCTAGTCTCTACTCTTCATACTCCCTCGATTCGAACGTCGACGACCATGACCGACTACGCCGCAGAGAGGGCCGACTATCGAGCTCGGTTCAGTTCCGGCCTGCTCCCCAGTGTCTCCAGCTCTCCGCGTCCGCGGAAGGTAATTTGATCAATCTAAGAATAGGGTTAGTGTTCAAATTTAGGATTTCAAATGTTATATTCAGTTTATTAATTGATTAAAGATTAAGTCAATTAAAATAAATAAATGGAAAGCCTATTTTTGGGTTAATTACAGATGACCACCTGTATAATAGGCCATATTCCACGCCACCACCCTTATATTGTAATATTACATTCGACCACCTTTATAATTACTAATGTTTCCAAAGAACCACCTCAGTTAACGGCAGTTAACGGAGAGGTGGTTAAATGGAAATCAAATTGATTATAAAGGTGGTGAAGTAGACATATATTTATTATAGAGGTGGTGTATTGTAATAAAAATACTATTATTATATTAAAAATTTAATATATTTAACGGAAAACTTGACGGAACAGTGATAGGTGGTTGTTTGGGAATGTCAAATGTTATACGGGTGGTCGAATGTAATATTATAATATAAAAGTGGTGGCGTGGAATATGCCATATTATGAGGGTGGTTTTTCGTAATTAACCCCTATTTTTTCCTAAATCTAGCTTAGTTACACGGAATAAACAATGAAATCACTACTTTATTTAAAATGGATAAACGGTTGAGAAGATTATGGTAATGAGTTGAGTCGTGGGAGTTGTAAAAAAGAGATCAAGTCAAGTGGATGTGGTTTCACCGATGGCCTGGCAATATCTTTAAGGGTAAATTCCAGAAAACCACATCTATAATAAGTATTTACAGAAAACCACCCCTCTAATACGTATTTACAGAAAACTACCTCTATAAATAGCTCCGTTAGCATTTGACCACCTTCCGTTACTATTCCGTTACATAAATTATTAAAAAAACTAAAAATATTCTAATGAATTTAAATAAATTTATGTTTTAAAAATAAAATAAAATAAATTAAATTTTAGTAAATTTAATTAAGAATTAATAGTATTTAATTTAAGAAGTATATTTAATAAGAAAAAATTATAAAAATATTCAAATCATATGGTTTATGAAATTATATTATCTTTCATCAAATTAGTGTATTATTTCAAAAATCATATAATATAAATATTTTGGTTCATGAAATAGTGTATTATGGTTCATGAACTTTAAATTTGTCATATCCTGAAATAATATTTAATATCATTAATTCATGAAATATAATTTTGTCATTTACTGAATAAGAGGCTTGCTTAGCATGTTTGTTGAGCGCTGGTCTCGATCCTTAGTTTGGGTCGTGAGAAAGTTGGTATCAGAGCTATGTTTCTTTCAGTACACGGAGCTAGGACTATGTAAAATTTTGATTACGGAGGTGAAGCGCGCCATCGCCGTAAACAACGTTCTGCTAAGACCTTTAGGAAACTTCTGTCTTATTGAAATTTTGATTTTCGTATCTGATCATCCGAATTTATTCTTATAGGTTGAGATGGCACCTACAACCCGTAGTACGTCTCGTGCTCGTTCTACTGACACTAATGGATGGGATGGCGATAATGTTCGCAATGTCAGGAATCGTCCTCTTGTACCCCGTATGGCTCATTCAGGCACTAACTCTAGAGGTGTAGATATTCCACCACCTGTTGGTCGTACATTGACAAATGATCAGGCACACACCCCAGCATACATTGACTGATGTGATGAATAGCATTGCGGGTCTTACTCAGGTGTTACATGGACTGGTACAACAAGGAGCTGCTCATGCACAGCCACAGCCGAGTTCTACATCACTTAGCACCAGTGGTGATTTCTACTCAGCGTCCAGTTCATACCGAACAACAGCAGACCGTTGATGGAGGTGTTAAGTTGGATGAGTTCTTGCGTCATCAGCCTCCAGCCTTTTGTGGCACTGATGAAAAAGAGGATCCTAGATCGTTTATTGAGCAGACTCAGCGTCTATTTCAAGTTCTGCATTGTCCTAGTTGGAGATCAGTAGAGTTGGCTTCATTCAGACTGTAGGGAGTTGCATACTCAGGGTTCCAGCCTCCCATGGAGTGGGATGAGTTTAGAGAACTATTTCTGGATAGATTTTTGCCTGATAGTGTCAGAGATGCTAAGGCGCGTGAGTTTGAGATGCTGAAGCAGGGTAGTATGACTGTCACAGAGTACTGCAACAAGTTCACAAAGCTATCAGTATTTGCCCCGTATTTGGTACCTACGGAGGAGAGGCGTATCAAGCGCTTTATCACTGGGTTACGTACTGCTATTTTTAGGAATATTTCTTGCACTCAGTTCACTAGTTTTTCGAGAGCTATGGACGCTGCTTGGATGTTAAAGAACAGAGATATTTTGGATAGAGGTGAGCGTGAGCAGAGGAAGAGGTCTCGTGAGAATGACATGGAGAGTCAGGGGGATCGCAGAGGAGACCTTAGGGGTGGCAGACCGCATTTTCTCAGAGGGGAGGTTATATGACTCAGACGTCCCAGCGTGGTGGCAGGACAAACTCACAGGGTGTTAGACCTTCTCAGTCAGCTTCTCAGGGAGCTAGTCAGCATCACGGTATTGGTACATCCAGCCAGGAAAGATTGCCTTGCAAGACTTGTGGTCGTGCTCATGGTGGTATCTGTTACCAGGAGTCTGAAGCTTGTTTTAATTGTGGCCAATTAGGACACAAGAAACATCAGTGTCCCTCACGTGGTGTTAGCTTACATCACATGATAGCTCGACCGACTATCTCGCATGCATCAGTTGTGCAACCAAGGATACCAGTCCTAGATGGTAGAGATCACCATACATTCACTGCTCCGATGGTCCATCATGGAGATAGAGGGACTAGACAGACTTCAGACCAGGCTGGAAGTAGTCGAGGACAGAGTGGAGATGTGAGAGCTCAGGCAAGAGTTTTTGCCTCGACCCCGTAGGATGCTCATGCATCAAACGCCGTGGCTACAGGTACCTAACGAGTTTTTGATTTTGATGCTTCAGTATTATTTGATCCGGGTTCTACACATTCGTACGTTTCTCCACGATTTGCTTTACATTTTTCTTTATTACCGGTGTCATTGCAAACACCCTTAGTGGTGAGTACTCCAGTCGGCGATCTTATTGATGCCAGATTAGTATACCTTTCTATTCCTATCCCGTGTTGATGATCATGATCTGTGTGCTGATCTGATTATACTTAGTATGCTCGACTTTGACATCATTTTGGGGATGGATTGGTTGTCGACTTACTATGCGACTTTGGACTGTCGAGAGAAGGTGGTCGTATTTCGTATTCCTGGTCAATCAGAATTCACATTTATATGTGATAGGAGTCCATCTTCTTCGTTTCTGATTTCGGCATTGATGGCTGATAAATTGATGAGAAAGGGATGTCATGCATACCTGGCTATCCTTTTGGATCATCAAGCTCAGACTCAGACACCTTCGCCAGAGAGCTTGCCAGTAGTACGCGAGTTTGGAGATGTCTTTCCAGAGGATTTGCCCGGACTTCCTCCGATGAGAGATGTTGAGGCTTTGCATTGATTACCGCCAGCTGAACAAGGTGACAGTGAAGAACAAGTATCCGTTGCCAAGGATTGATGATTTGTTTGACCAGTTACAAGGGGCTCGATATTTTTCCAAGATTGATTTAAGTTCTGGTTATCATCAGCTTCGGATTAGAGATCAGGATATTCCGAAGACGGCTTTCGCACACGCTATGGACATTATGAGCTTTTAGTGATGTCATTTGGACTCATAAATGCACCAGCTGCGTTCATGGGGATGATGAATAATATTTTTAGACAATTTTCGGATAAGTTCGTGATCGTATTCATTGATGATATTATGGTCTACTCTAAGACTGAGGAGGAGCACGCATTACATTTGAGACAGGCGTTGCAGAGGCTACGAGATCATAAGTTATATGTCAAGTTCTCTAAATGTGAGTTTTGGTTGACTAGCATTTCCTTTCTTGGACACATAGTCACCAGTGAGGGTGTGAAAGTAGACCCTTCAAAGGTGGCAGCAGTGGAGCAATGGAGTACTCCTACTTCAGTTGTAGAGATTCGTTGTTTTCTTGGCTTAGCTGGATATTATCGTCGTTTCGTACTGGATTTTTCTCGAATAGCTGCACCATCGACTCGTCTTACTCAGAAAGGGGTAAAGTTTGATTGGTCTGCAGAGTGTGAAGAGAGTTTTAGAGATTGAAAGAAGCTCTAACGACATCACCTATTCTTGTTATTCCTTCTGGAACCGGAGGATTTACTGTTTATTGTGATGCTTCGAGAGTAGGACTGGGATGTGTTTTGATGCAGCATGGTCGTGTTATCTTGTACGCATCTCGTCAGTTGAAAAAGTATGAGAGTAATTATCCTACGCATGATCTTGAGCTCGCAGCTGTTGTTTTTGCATTGAAGATGTGGAGACATTACTTATATGGAGAGTCATTTGAGGTGTTCACAGATCACAAGAGTCTAAAGTATATCTTCAGTCAGAAAGACCTTAATCTTAGATAGCGCAGATGGATTGAGTTATTAAGTGACTATGATTTCACTATCTCTTATCATTCGAGAAAAGCTAATGTTGTTGCTGACGCTCTCAGTCGAAAGTCCATGGGCAGCTTGGCACATATATCTTTGGAAAGGAGAGGGTTGATTAAGGAGTTGTCTGAGCTGCGCAACAAAGGAGTCTCCTTGGAGGTACGAGAGAGAGGCTTTTATGCACATATTCAGATTGCATCTACATTGAATTCAAAGATTACAGAAGCTCAGAGCAAGGACTCGAAAATGAGTTAGTTGATTTCAGAAGTTAGAGAAGGGAAGCATAGAGAATTTCAGATCAGTGATGATGGTGCCCTTCGATTTCGAGATCGATTATGTGTACCTAAGGTTGAGGGACTGCGTGTAGAGATTTTGAGGGAAGCACATTGTACACCTTATGCCATGCATCCCGGTGCAAATAAGATGTATAGAGATCTTCGTCAGCTTTACTGGTGGGGTGGTATGAAGAAGGACATTGTTAGTTTTGTTGCGAGATGTTTGACCTGTCAGCAGGTGAAAGCAGAACATCAGAGACCTGCTGGATTACTTCAGAGTATTGAGATTCCTGAGTGGAAGTGGGAGCGCATCACTATGGACTTTGTTACTGGTCTTCCACGTACTAGCAAGGGTTTTGACTCTATATGGGTGATAGTGGACAGATTCACCAAGTCAGCACACTTTATCCCGGTAAAGACTAGTTATTCTTCAAAGCAGTATGCGCGTGTTTACATTGATGAGATTGTGCGTCTTCATGGAGTACCCGTATCTATTATTTCAGATCGAGGATCGCAGTTCACCTCCAGATTTTGGAGATCGATGCAGGAAGCCTTGGGGACGAAGTTGCATATGAGTATTGTATTTCACCCTCAAACAGATGGACAGTCCGAAAGGACGATTCAGACCTTGGAAGATATGTTGAGAGCTTGTGTCATGGATTTTAGAGGCGGTTGGGATCGATACACACCTTTGATGGAGTTTGCATACAACAACAGTTATCATTCCAGTATTCAGATGGCTCCGTTTGAGGCTTTGTATGGTAGGAGATGCAGATCACCAGTCGGATGGTTTGAGTTGCGTGAGAGCAAGTTATTGGGTCCTGACTTGGTGCATGAAGCGAATGAAAATGTTCAAAAGATAAAGGAGAGATTGTTAGCTGCACAGAGTCGTCAAAAATCTTACGCCGATCCGAAACGTAGAGAGTTGGAATTCTATGTTGGAGATCATGTTTTCTTGAGAGTCTCACCTATAAAAGGTGTTGTGAGATTTGGAAAGAAGGGAAAGCTCAGTCCTAATTTTATTGGCCCTTTTAAGATCCTAGAACGTATTGGGAAAGTTGCTTACAGACTCGCGCTACCTCCAGGGTTGAGTAATATTCATCCAGTGTTTCACATTTCGATGCTACAAAAGTATGTCTCAGATCCCAACCATATCTTGGAACACGAAAAGCTTCAGATTGATGATCAGTTAGCTTTTGAGGAGCTACCTGTTGCCATTCTTGATAGTCAAATAAGGAAGCTACGCAATAAAGAAGTACCGTTAGTCAAAGTGATGTGGAAAAATCATAAGCAAGAAGAAACTACATGGGAATCTGATAGAGCACTTTTATATGCTGTTTTAGGTCCTTTACACTGCTTATAATTCTAACATATTTAGTATAAGATTACGCTTTTGGTGTAGTTTTATATCTCAGGTTTAAAAGAAGAGTTAGAACAAAAGTGTAACAAGAAGGCTAAATCTCAGAACAAAAGACAACAAAGTTGATAAGAGCCAAAGACCAACGAGCGCGCGAGCAGTGTGGTGCGCGAGTATGGGTCGCGCAGAGCAGAGCAGAGCGATGACGTCAGCAATCAGCGAAATATCCGAAGTGATGACATCATCACGCGCAAAGAATATTTCCAAGTCTGGAATTTAGAGATAAAAATATTTCCAAAGCTGATTTTTAGTGATAAGGATATATTCTCTTGCCTAATATTCATGGAAACCCTAGAAGGCAAGAGTATAAATATGCAGCTACCAAGGAACTCCAGACATGTACATATTTGCATAGAAAAGGAAGCTTAGAGCGGATTAGAAGGGCAGATCGGAAATCTACCGGCGCAAGACTGAGACGCGCACTGACAACACGCGCACCAGGCTATAGAATTTCTACTTGTTTTCATATGAATTTTGAGATGAATATGTTCAGCATGTCTAGCTAACTTTCTGTATTCAGTTTAGACTTTAATCTATGAATTATATGTTTTGAGGTTTT
This sequence comes from Sedum album, assembly GCA_006409495.1. Classification (NCBI taxonomy): domain Eukaryota; kingdom Viridiplantae; phylum Streptophyta; class Magnoliopsida; order Saxifragales; family Crassulaceae; genus Sedum; species Sedum album. Next base: position 123,827 of record QZGG01000388.1, read on the forward strand.
ATTCTTAATGCATGACCTGTTTAGTATTATTACTCCGAGCAAACTTGCATGATAACTAGTTTAGATAGTTAGGTGAAGCCTTTACTCGTAGACCTAATTATAGACTCTATTATCTATGGTTAAACTATCAGAGGTACGTTACAGTGAATGATAGGAGTAGCACTAGAATAGTTAATCACTACCTTTACCGGATTCGTGGTTAATTAGGCTAGGTTGGGTAGTAATATCATATAGACCTTTATCGGAATATATGTGTAAGCTATTAAGCCTTTACCGGACCTTAGCTTGCGTGAACAATCAGTCATAGATCCTTAGAAAAACCCGTGATAAACATAGAAGTTCATAGTGATAAGTCTAAGCTGAGCTCATCTCTTATTTATAGTTTACACTCGTATTATATTCTGTGCGCCAGTAGTATTCACGCATCTGTTTTATTTCTTTTACTTGTTTTACTCACCAAACCTCAATCTTTAGTTGTAGATAAAAGATAACTTCTCACCGTTCCCTGTGGATTTGACCCCTGACTTGCCAAGACTATACTAAGGAGGAGAGGGATAAATTTGCAGCACTCAACGACGTGCTCGTCAGAATCCGAGAGGGACATGCAAGAATGATATCCTCATCTTTTCGAAAATTAAGGTATATTTATTTAAATTTGAGGACAAATTTTATTTTAAGGAGGGTAGAATGTTATATTCAGTTTATTAATTGATTAAAGATTAAGTCATTAAAATAAATAAATGGAAAGCCTATTTTTCCTAAATCTAGCTTAGTTACACGAAATAAACAATGAAATCACTACTTTATTTAAAATGGATAAATGGTTGAGAAGATTATGGTAATGAGTTGAGTCGTGGGAGTTGTAAAAAAGAGATCAAGTCAAGTGGATGTGGTTTCACCGATGGCCTGGCAATCTCTTTAAATTTCAATATCAATTTGATATTGATATCATATTAATTTCAAAAGGAGTTGGCAGAAGAAGCGTATGAAGTTTCTTTAAAACATCTCGATTACGAAGTCTCAATGGAAGTAGAGATCTATGCTTTGGAATCATTCAGGGAGTTGTAGGTGAGTGCATGAGTATAATGATAATGTTAACTCTTGGATTTTAGGTTGATTAGACAGATCTCTCTCATATCACATTGAACAAGTGTTTTGGGCAGCGGGTCACTAACTCTTCATCTAAATGCCTAGTTTGATCTCCATTTAATAAAGAGTAGAGATACCTCCGAGGATTTTGATCGTGCTGATTTTATTGTCGGGCTACAGAATCAGGGATATCGCACACAGCAGTCGAAGTTTTGCAACGATAATTGTGAGTAAATAGCATGTTTAAATTATACGTATATTTATGTGGATAGTAACATAGTACGAAAAAGTATATAAATTCCCTTTCTCATCTGGTAAAGATGAATACGTACGTTGACATATGTATTATAAAATATTTGGCTATTATTATTTATAAGAGTTATGCATTATTACATTCACGGTATTATATATGGGGTCCGGACTGGCAGTGACGACTGCCCATCATGGTTATTGGCAGTGACGACTGCCCATTACGACTGTATCACTGGCAGTACTAACTGCCCATCATGGTTATATTTGATTTATCTGGTATATATATATATATATTTATTTAGAGGTTGTATCATGTGGAACCCCCCACTTTTCATGGATCCATGGATCCCCCTTTGCAGCCGTTGATTGCATTTTCTGTTTGCATTTTGGACGCACCGGATTGTGCCACGTGTTTGCATTTTTGAAATGCACACGTGAGTTGCACATGAAAAATGCACACGTGAGTTGCACATGCTCATTAATGCGCTGACATAATCTGGTGCGTCCAAAATGCAAACAGAAAATGCAATCAACGGCTGCAAAGGGAGATCCATGGATCCATGAAAAGTGGGGGGTTCCACATGAAAAGTGGGGGATTGAAGAAACATATCAACGCTTCCAAGAATAATCCAATAACCCGCAATGCAAAGCCACAGAGGATTGTGGAGCTTGTTAGGATGGCAGGGTCAGATTTGGCACAGTTATCAGTTAGGGATTACACAACGAAGGGTTATTGTCAACACTTGGTTGATTTTGTAGTGATGGATGAGTATCCATTTTACGCAGTTGAAGGAAAAGGATTTTAGAGGTTGATGCGTTACATGAACCGCAGTTGGGAGCCACTTTCTAGGATAACAGTGGCTAAGGATGTTCTCAAGAAATACTCAGAAGAGAAGCGCAAGTTGCGACGCAAGTTGGCTGGTCATCGGGTTAGTTTCACTTCTGACCGTTGGACATCTATTCAGAACCTGAACTATATGGTTGTAACAGCTGATTGGATTGATCATTCTTGGGATATTCAGAAGAGGATAATAGGCTTCTTTCAGATAGGGATCTTAAAGGGGATACCATAGCTTCAGAGTTGCTTAGCTGCATTTTAGATTGGGGTATAAAGAAGGTGGGGTCAATAACCTTGGATAATGCGAGTGCCAATGATGTTGCAGTTGGTAAAGTGAAGAAGAAACTTTTGGCTGAGCAAGGTATGCCTTAAACTAAAGGGCGAGATGTTTTATATGAGGTGCATTTGTCATATAGTTAATTTGATTGAGGGAGATGGATTGAAGATTATGACACCTTATATTGATTCAATTAGAAAGGCAGTAAGATATGTTAGGTCTTCCCCTGCTAGGTTTAAAAAATTTAAGGAGTGTGTGGTTCAAGAGGAAATTAGCACAAAGGCTCTGTTAACACTAGATGTTCCGACTCGGTGGAATTCTACTTATTTGATGTTAGATTCAGCCATTAAATATAGGAAAGCATTTGACCGTATCAATGAGGACCTTATGTTGATTACTTTGACAAATCTGCGTGTCCATATGAATACACTTGGGATCATGCTCAGATGTTCATAGAGTTTTTGGAGACTTTTTATGATTTAACCCTTAGGCTCAGGGGGACTTCCTACGCCACCACAAATCTTTGTTACAGGGATATTTGTGCTGTGAAGAATCAAGTTGAATGTTCTTAAGAATAAACCAGTGGGCAGTTCATTGGAAAGGATGGGGCACTCGATGGATTTAAAATTTGGGAAATATTGGGGCGATCCGGAACAAGCAAATGAAATTGTGTTCTTTGCCACACTGCTCGATCCCCGCTACAAACTATTTTACATTGAACATTGCCTTAAGGTTGTTTTTGGGGAGGATGTTCAGAAGAGAGTTGTAAAAATGATTACCAAGTGTAATTAATTAATTTAATTAAGATTTATTTTGAAATTTAATTAAAATTCAGATGAGTCAACGGCGGGTTTAATGATAGTCAACGCCGGAACAGTGCAAGGGGTGGCATGATTGAGTACCTTTACAATTAAGGGGTGGTTATTTTAAAAAAAAGTTGGAAGGGTGGTTTGTCTCAAATTGCCCTATTGGGCGCGTGGTTTTCGCTAAAAAACCCTTCAAAATATGATGTTCTTCACATAGGCTAATCAAGAAAATTATTTGCATGACATTAACAGCTGCTATTTCATATCAAGACTAGTGTGAATGATAACATATAACGTGCATCAGTATCAATCAATCAAGCGTGCTCATAATAATGCAAAGTTGAAATCAAGCTTTGTTTGCATGCCAACATATCAATCATCGAGGGAAATATCATGCACGACTTGATACAGCTAGTTTAGAGAGATCATACCAAGTTCTAAGCGTTGTCTCTCGAAGGGTTCTCTGTGCAATGCCTTAGTAAAGATGTCTGCTACTTGTCGTTCCGTTGGGCAGTACTCCATCCTGATTAACCCTTTTTCAACACAATCACGTAAGAAGTGGTATCTTATCTCAATATGTTTAGTACGTGAAAAGTGCACTGGATCTTTTGATATGCAAATTGTACTAGTGTTTATCACAAAATATAGTCGAACACTTAACCTCAACTCCATAGTCACTTAGCTGTTGCATCAACCATAGTAGTTGTGCACAACAAGCGGCACTTGCTACGTACTCAGCTTCCGCGGTTGAAAGTGCGACTGAATTTTGCTTCTTCGATCCCCATGATATCAGTGATGATCCTAAGAACTGTGCCATTCCTGATGTTGATTTTCTGTCCATTCGGCAACCTGCATAGTCAGCGTCAGTATAACCAATAAGTGTAAGGTTACCTCCTCGGGGATACCACAGACATAGATCGTCTGCCCCTCTCAGGTATCTCAGGATCCTTTTTACAGCCTTGATGTGTGTCTCCCTTGGGTCACTCTGAAACCTGGCACACAAACACACACTGAATAAGATATCAGGTCTACTGGCTGTAAGATATAAAAGCGAACCTATCATCCCTCTGTACACCGTTGGGTCTACAGGGGGTGAGCTCTCATCCTTTCCGAGTGAATCATTTGGGGACATAGGTGTATGCATCGGCTTTGATGATTCCATGTCATACTTCTTCAGAAGATCCTTCAAGTATTTCTGTTGATGAACTCTTGTTCCGTCCTTTCCTTGTTCGACTTGTAATCCTAAGAAAAACTTGAGCTCGCCGATCATACTCATTTCAAACTCGCTCTCCATTAGCTGAGTGAATCTCTTGACCAGATTGTCGTTTGATGACCCAAAAATGATGTCGTCCACATAGATCTGAACTACCAGCGTGTCTCTGCCTTCCCTCAGAAGGAAGAGGGTCTTGTCTATCTTTCCTCGCACATAGCCATTCGATAGTAGAAATGTTGACAGTCTTTCGTACCAGGCACGGGGAGCCTGCTTTAGTCCATATAGTGCCTTGTCCAAGATGTAAACATGATCAGGTAAATCTGTATTCTCAAAACCCGGTGTCTGACTCACGTAAACATCTTCTTTGAGTTCCCCGTTAAGGAAAGCTGTCTTTACGTCCATTTGCTGCAGAGTGAAGTTGTGATGGGTGGCATATGCTATCAACAGCCTGATAGCTTCCAGTCGAGCTACCGGAGCAAATCTCGTCGTAGTCTATTCCCTCTTGCTGATTGTATCCTTTTACCACAAGACGAGCCTTGTTCCTCACAACTACTCCTTTGTCATCCATTTTGTTACGAAAGACCCACTTTGTACCAATGATTTTCCTACCTTCTGGTCTTGGACCAATCTCCAAACTTTGTTTCGTTCGAATTGGTGAAGTTCTTCCTGCATGGCCATGACCCAGTCAGGGTCACGTAAGGCCTCGTAACCGTCTTAGGTTCAGCAAGTGAGACAAAGGCAGATAGGCTTATGCTTTCTTGAGAGGTGTAGCACTCATAATCTCTTAATCTGGACGGTGGTCTGATCTGTCGTCCACTCCTAGTGGCTGCTGGTTCTGTTTCAGCTTCGTCCAAGCCTTCCTCGAGAGGGAGTTCACCTTCTTGTTCCCCCTGAAGTTCTGCTTCCTCCCTGTTATCCTCCTGAGGGATAGCATTCTCACCTTCTTCGACAGGGTCAGCTGTCTGTGTTACCTCTGGATCTGCATCTGTATCCCAGTGTAGTTGAAGATCATCCTCATTTACTAAAAACTCTGAATTATCGTCTGCCACACGATCTTCAGTTGTATTAGTTTCATCGAAAGTTACATGGATGCTTTCTTCAACCTTGCGGAGCCTTTTGTTGTAAACCTTATATGCCTTTTTGTTGATTGAGTAGCCAACAAAAATTCCCTCATCGCTCCTTGGGTCAAACTTTCCTAAGTTTTCTTTTCCATTGTTATGAACATAGCACTTGCAGCCGAACACTCTCAGATGTCCCACACTAGGTTTCCTTCCAAACAGCAGTTCATAAGGTGTCTTCCCTATCAGGGGTCTTAGTGACACTCGGTTCAGGATGTAACTTGCTGCATTCACCGCTTCTGCCCAGAAATTCTTCGGAACATAACTTCCTATCAGCATAGATCTGGCCATATTCTCTAGAGTTCTGTTCTTTCTTTCTACCACGCCATTCTGTTGCGGAGTTCTGGGGGCCGAGAAGTTGTGATCAATACCTCGTTCCCTGCAAAGTGAGATAAAACTCGAGTTTCGAAACTCGGTTCCATTGTCAGTACGGATGTATATTATGTGTTTGTTCAGTTTATTCTTAATCTGCTTCAGGCAAGCTTCAAACTCAGTCTCTTTTTTAGACGGGAGAAATAGGGTCCAAGTAAATCTAGAATAGTCATCAACAATAACCAAAATATACCTGTTTCCTCCTCTGCTCGTAATGTTCACAAGACCACACAAATCCATATGTATTTTCTCAAGAGGTGCAGCAGTACTTACAACTTGTTTTGACTTGAAGGATGCCCTTGGCTGCTTTCCTCTAGCACATGCATCACAGACTCCATTGAACTCTCTCTCTACTTTGGTTAGACCCGTAACCAACTCGTTTCTGTGCAGCTTGGAGAGAAGCTTTGAACAAACATGTCCCAGTCGTCTATTCCTGATCCCTTTTAGGATAGTCTTTCCTGAACTCAAGCACCTCAGAATGCATTCGTTAGTCGTTAGTATAAGTTCATTTGTACCATTCATGCATAGCTGTGAGGCAATCGAAAGATTAAACCGTAAGCTGTCAACCAAACTAACATTGTCTATTTATATATATATTTTTTTGAAATTTCAACCTTACCTACTCCTTGTATCTTACCAGTTCCTTTGTTTCCGAAGAATATGGATCCTCTGGACATGTGAGTAAGAGTGATGCGCTATCAATATACCATGGATCTTCCGTCACTCTTACCTCAGATGGTTTTTGGCTAGAGAATCCCTGTCCAGTCATCAAGCACTCTTCCTTGACAGGTAATTCATATTCACTGTCAGGGTCAGATTCCCTCCAGGCGGTAAGCATTGCCTGTCTGGTATTCTGCGCAGGGGGATCTCCTCTTTTCTTACTTTTACAGTCCTTAGAAGTTTCTGTGTTGCCTCTTCTTCCTGAGTTCCTCCTGAGGGTTGCCCATCTGAATGCTCTTGTCATAAGTGCAGTTTCTTCATCCTCAATGTCCTTATAACCCATGTCAGTTTGAGCTCGATCAAAAGCTTCTTCAATCTTCAGTGCAATGGACTTTGCTCGCTCAGGTTCTCTTCTTACATTTTTCCTTTCAATAATGCCAGCGTGACTCTGAAGTTTAGCCACCAATTCCTCAAGTGTAATTCCCTTGATATTACTCTGAGCTTGTAGCGCAAGTGTTACTACATCCCATTTGGAGTTCAGCGCTTGAAGGAAGTGATGTGTGACTTTCCACTCAGGGATTACTTCACCCAAAAACTCCATTTGTCCAACATAAGTCTGAAATCGAGTGTGAAAGTCTTCTAGAGATTCAGCATTTCCTTGGAGGGCACTCTCATAGTCTCTTAATGCAGCCAAAATTCTATTCTTCTTAATATCATCATTTCTTCCATAAAGTCTAGATAATCCATTCCAAATATCCCTAGCTGTCTTGTACTTCATGACCTTCTTTAAATCACCAGGGGTGAGAGAGGCATATAGAATCTTTTTGGCCCGATTGTTCTTTTCCAAAGCTTTGTAATCTGCATCAGTGTAGTCCTCCCTTTTCTTTTCTTTAGTTGGATCTTTGGGGTCTACAATAGGGATTGGACCTTGCTCGATCACTCTCCATAACTGCCCGTCCAAGGAACAAATATGAGCTTCAATTTGCTGAGTCCACCAGTCAAACTCTCCAGGGTTCAATGTTGGAGGCTTCCAGAATGAGTCGTTGATTGAGTTGCTAGTTGCCATCTATACCTGCAATGCTAACACAAATCTAGAGCACCTGCTCTGATACCAATTGTTGGATCGTGGGTTAGCGTTCCCTCTGAGGTAACTCAGTTATGGGTTCCCTGAGAGGGTTTGCAGTTAACTATTAACGCAGCGGAATTAAAGTAAATTAAATACTGAAAGTAATGACTCACGATTTATAGTGGAAACCACAATAGCCAACCAGACTACTGCGTAAAACCACTACCTTCCGGAGAAGGGTTTGAATGCGTGTGACGCTTCTTTAAGGTATGCTTGTTTGACTATTACAATGTACTATCTATCGCCTACAACGACTAGATACAATACTTGCAACTCGTAAACTCAACCTAACAAAGCTCACACCACATGTGCTTCTTCAGCAACTTCCTCAGCACTGTACACCCATACTCCGGCTCAAAAAACTCAAAGCATTATTAGTCCTTAGTGTTTGTCATCCATCAAAACTAAGGCCCAACAGAAAATGTTTCAAAAAAATATATATTGGTGGTTATCATGATGTTTTAAATAAATTTCATATCATAAATGATTACCAATATTATTTTTATATATATAGAAGAATACTTTGTTTTGAAATAAAAAAATGATGAAAACCTCAATCCTCCATAATATTTTGAAGTCGAGCTTTGGTGAGAGTGCTTTGCCAATGGGATGGATTCCCCAAAGCACACCATCTTAGACTGAGATGATTTCATGGTAAACTGATGGCATAGTGATACTTGATCACATGATAACAAACACAACATTATTGCTTATTTGATTGATTAGTTTCACTGTAACTTAAGTGTATATTAGGTTCAAAAAGTGAACGTTGTACTCAAATTGACCAGGTCAACTGAAAAACCTTACAGAAAAAGTTTTTTTAAATTGGGTCGGTGAGCTCTCTATCGCTAATGCAGCTGTCTTAGTGAACTTACAATTACTGAGTTTCGTAATGGTTAAAATAGACTTCGAGAAGTTTACGTGACGTAGCGGAAGCTTAAATATAAATGTTAGAAGAGTTTGCATGTGACGAACAAATGATAAAAAGCAATTCTTAAATGAGAATAATAATTTGATTTGATAACGATGGAACGAATAAATACAATATATTTGTGTTTGTGTCCCTTATATATTAGGGATAATACGTAAAAAATAGTTCAACATAAATGTGTCTAAGAAAACTAAAAGTTATACAAATTCTGATGAATTAAAATTCTAGACAATCTAACTAAATTAATAATAATATATAATCGGGCATCAAATATCCAACAAAATATTATTTTTACACCAATAATACATTATTCCTACATCGCTGCTTATTATTATACTGATGAATTGGGATTGTAAATTCAAAGTAAGTTGTTGCATTAGCATGGATAAAGTATAAATTAATACAAATCGTAATGCAACGTGCAAAGTAGTGATATTTTTTGTAAATCCATATTAAACTATGATATTTGAATTCATGACAAAAGTAAAAATAACTATTTTGTGACTAGTCGAAAATATTGTTAACATATTAACACTACTACAGACGGACATGATAAATAGCGGTTTTTTAATGCATCATACATCGGTTTCTGTTGCGCTGTCTATCGCAGCGATATGTATTCTACATACAAAGGAAAGCGGTTTTTAAAACCGCTATCTATACTACTATAATACATAGCGCTTAATAAAACGCTTTCTAAAATAGAATATAGACAGCGCGTCTGTGAAAACGCTCTTTAAAACCAAGATATAGATAGCGTATTTCTAGAGTGCTTTCTATTGCTCTTACAATATTTGACAGCGTTTCTTAAAGAGCGCTATGTATGATCAGTGGTTTAGTGAGCGCTTATTTAAACGACGTCAAAATGTTAGTGTTTAATACGGCGGTTTATATTAAACGCTCTTTACTGTCTTTACTATAGAGAGCGTTTGTTGTTCAAGCGCTATCTATGATCGGTGGTTTAGTGAGCGCTTATTTAATCGACGTCAAAATGTTAGGGTTTAATACGGCGGTTTATATTAAACGCTCTTTACTGTCCTTACTATAGAGAGCGTTTGTTGTTCAAGTGCTATGTATGATCAGTGGTTTAGTGAGCGCTTATTTAAACGACGTCAAAATGTTAGGGTTTAATACGGCGGTTTATATTAAATGCTCTTTACTGTCCTTACTATAGAGAGTTTATCTTCTTCGACCGCTATGTATGGTCTATTTATTATAGAGCGCTCAATCAAACGCTTTCAAAATTTGTTCATATAAGATGGCGTTTGTAATAAAACGCTATTTATAATGTCGATTATAGACGGTGGATATTTTTTTAACGCCCTCTTACATGTCTAAAAGAGACAGCGCTTTTAATTTATCGCTGTCTATGATTTTGTATTAAATGAAACATTTTTTTTGTAAAAAGAGAGCAATATCAAATAACACTATTTAGTTGGCCAATGTAAGGGCACCAGTTATAATACAACTAGCATATAAAATACGAAATCGCTCTCACTTGATATGCATCAAGGGAAAACATTTTTTCATATATTTGAGCACATGTGATGCAATCTCTTCTTGTATCCGTTCTAGCACATCTGATTCATATGGTTGATTGCCACTAGGAAAACACTGTAAAATTTGAGACCATAAGTGAAAATATATTCTATTTAAAAATACAAAAAAATGAATAAATTACATCACCGTTATTTACTTGACTAAGACGAGGGCCCCATTATTGACTTTGAAATGAGAGATAATATCTCGCATGTATCTCAAACAATAATAACCGCAAACTTTAGTTCCATCCAGTTGTCTTGGACACTACAAGAAAATTCTGAAATTTAATTAGTTACTTTTAATTTTATTATGTATTGTATAAATAAAGTACTTTAAAGTTATCAAAAGAAAACCTCTACAATTTTCCAACAAATCTGAGCGGATCCAAAATCAGATACATCGTAATGACGCTTCAAACCTCTTCACAAATCAACGAGATATAATATTAATTATAAATGAAAGTAATTAATTACTAATAATAATAGGATATGTATGTACTTACTGCTCAATTAGACGTTTAGCATTGCCGGTTGGACTTCTCCCTGATGGATCAAGCCAGTGCACAATTTTTTGTTTTGGACAAAGAACTCCAAGGATCCAGGTTTTGTTAAAAATATATGGCGTGCAAGAACATGGTAAAAAATTTCAAATGATTAAAATAAGAATTTGGATAAGAATTTTAATTAACTTACTTTACATGATCTGCATAAGGGAGGAAGTAACAAATATTTGTGTCTTTGTCCGCCATCCTTAATCTTGCGTGCAACACATCAATTCTATAGGATGCTAAATTTTGACTCATGAGGGATGGTCGTAAATATCCAAAGGTATTAGGAGGTTTCGTATGCTCCGTGTGCAAAAAACTAGATATAATGAATTCTGAGTTAGTCACATTTTTAAAATATGAAAACATATAAGAAGATAAGTTAGGGATACCTTATATATGTTTCGGCACATTCATTAGTCAATTCTTAAATTCCAACAAGTTCTTTACTGCATCTACGTACAATGAAGCAGAACAATCTTTGCCGAATACCTCCTTGATACATAAAAATCGATAGATTCATCATTTAACTTCTGAAATTCATCATATAAAAAGCGCCACGACAACGGCAACCCCATCAGAAAAGGATCATATCATCATCACCCTTTTACGCATAATATGTTATTTTTATTACTAATATGAGTCATATAACTTAAGAGTCAAATTTTATAAGTGTTAAAGAAAGTGAAATTTCTTATTTTATGATGATCATAATGGATGTGTTGTATCGCTTTCTTAGCAAGTTACATATAAACATGTTTCTGTCAAGGACGACACGTCTCATCATGAAAGAATATTGAATCTGAATAATGGATGTTGCACAAGTTTATGTAAGATTACATAATGACTTTCGTATTTACAGAAATAAGACTTGGAAATGTGATTTATAATATAAAATTACAGAATGACAAAGAGTCTTGTGTCATGTAAACCATATTATGGTGATGACAAGTTTGTAAATGATACAAGAAGAGATGAAAATTCTCTCAAGAGTGAAATATAAATGAGTCAATAATGTTTCAGTGTACTTGAGGTATGCGTACAAATGAGATTTTCTCTAAGTATGCTTGTAAGTTGTACAAGTAATTCATGACTGCAACATGCTATTAACGATATTCTGTATCTCAAATTCACTCTTGGGCAAAGTCTTCACTTTGAGATATATGCGTCCAAAATCCTCCTCACTGACTATGTCAAGTCAACAGTCTATTTAGAATGAGTTAAAAAACTGTATAGAATAAAGTCGGTATCTCAATGAGTATATTTCAAAATGAACAAATCAAGTGCTGAGATAATCAATTCATGATAGTTCACATCATAAATTATGATGGTAATTCTAGACAACTATGTCAATGACACAATATCATCATGCAACTTCTTTAATGAAGTCATTTATATTAGCTATTTAAGGTTCAATAAGAATAAAACATATTTGTTAACTTAATGGTTAAATCAGAACCTTGTTGTAGAGAAGTTAATTGGAATGACCATGAAACCCTTCGAAATAAAGTCGAGGCAAAGAAAAATCCAATCACGATGACTGGAGATCCCAGAAACTTGGTTTAATGGGATAACCTAATTGCTGAGATAGAGTGTGGTCTTTTTGGGGTCACCCCTAGCCCATTCCTACTTAAATAGTGACTTAAAGCTTTTAATTATTCTAAGAGTTTATAAAGGAAATTCTGAACGGGTAATACAAGATTACCCTGATAGAGAATCATCTCTGTTAGAGAGAAGTGTGGCCGTTTCGAAGGAGAACTATGAGGGCTTAGTGCTTTCGCAACTCTCCCATAACTAGATAGAGGTTTTAAGGCGTAATGAACCCAACCATAAGAAATGAAAGAATGTCAGGAATATCTCTGTGGAAGATATGTAATTCATTACACAATAATACGAATAGTTCAAGGATATCACATCATTTCTTTATTAAACTTTACTCTATGGTCCTATATTTTATTCAGGATTAAAAAGAATTTTTTAATTTAAATTTTTCATGAATTCAAAAAATATCCTTCAATTCTGCTGAACCAAGCTCCTGAGCTTGCTTCAATCCGTACAATGCCCTTTTAAGTTTGTAAACCTTGTCTTCTTTGCCTTTGATTACATAACCTGGTGGTTGCTCGACGTAAACATCCTCTTTTAAATCACCATAGAGAAATGCGCTTTTGACGTCTAACTGATAAAGTTTCCAGCCATGCTTTGCAGCCAATGCTATTATCAATCGAATGGTATCCCATCTAGCAACAGGAGCAAACACTTCGTCGTAGTCAATACCTTTCTCTTGTGCGTAGCCTTTTACGACTAATCGAGCTTTGTACTTAGCAACTTCGCCATTTTCATTCAATTTTGTCTTGTACTTAGCATCAGCCCAAAAAGATTTCGGCATTTTCTTTTCCTCAAGAACGCAGCGGACTATGTTCATGATAGTTCGATTTTTCCGCTCAGCGACTCCGTTTTGTTGAGGTGTGTATGGCGTAGTGAGCTGTCTTTTGATTCCCTGCAAAGCACAAAATTGAGAGAACTCTGAGGAGTTGAACTCACCTCCTCTGTCAGTTCGCAAGTAACACAGTGGAGTACCAACTTCTTTTTCTACCATGACTTTAAATTTTTTAAACAAAGTAAAAGTTTCACTCTTTTCTCGTAGAAAATAAGTCCATACCTTACGACTGAAATCGTCAATAAAGGTCAGTACATATTTTTTACCACCATTTGATTCCGAAGAAATCGGCCCGCAGAGATCGGAATGCACAAGCTGTAGTCTCTTAGTTGCTCTCCAGGTGCTCTTCTTTGGGAAGCTAGTTCTGTTTTGTTTTCCAACCATGCTGTTTTACAAACTTTGGTCGGAATCTTAATATTTTGCATTCCGCGCACCATGTCTTTGTTGTATAAAAGTGCCAAGTTCTCAAAGCTCAGGTGGCCAAATCGCATATGCCAGAGTTCACTAATTTCCTCCACGCTTGTGCTGAAACATGAAGAATGAGGCATAATCACATTAGTAGTCATTATAAACATTTTGTTTACTGTCATTTTGCTTTCCATGATACAGCCTCTTCTTGGATGATATATTCGACATGTTTTATTCTTGATCAAAATACTCAGCCCCCTATCACTTAGCTGACCAAGACTCAGCAAGTTGTTGCGCAATTCTGGAACGAAAAATACATTAGTCACCGTGTTAATTTGACCTCCGTACTCCACTCTAATTTTTCCTTTTCCCATGACCTTGAGCTTGGAGTCATTCCCAAGCTTCACTGAGTGTCTGAAATTTTCATCTAACTGTGTGAACCAAGCTTTGTTGCCTGACATGTGATTTGAACATCCGGAATCAAGATACCACACTCCCTTGCTAGAATTTTGATCTACTTCAGTGTGTGTCATTAATAACATATCATCTCGACTATCTTGGTCAGTAAAATTCAGTCTTCTCAGCAACAGGACAATCATATTGCATGTGCCCAAGATTATGACATTTGTAGCATTCGATCGCGGACATATCGAACGTTTGACGTCCACGTCCTCGTCCTCTTCCTCGACCTCATGATGAGCCTCTACCTCTTCCATTCTCCCAACGTCCGTCAGTCACTACTTTTAAAGCTTGTTCCTCTTCAAAATGACCCTTCATTCTTTGCTCATGAACTAATAGACTACTTTGTAACTCGTCTACTGTTAGGCCTTCAATGTTGTTTGACTCCTCAATAGAACAGACAACATATAAAAATTTAGGAGTTAGGGACCTCAATATCTTTCCAGTGCGCTCACTTTCTTTAATCATTTCACCACAAGCCTTCATTTTCTTTGCTATGGACAAAGTCCTGCCAAAGTACTCATTAACAGTCTCTCCTTCTTTCATTCTTAGAAGCTCAAATTCTGTTTTCAAACTTTGCAGATGTGCTCTCTTAACTCTTGTAGAGCCTTTGAATTTATGTTTCATGGAATCCCAAATTTGCTTTGAAGTTTCATCATTCAAAATTGTATCCATGATGTCTCTGTCTATTGCCTGATAAAGATAATTCTTGACTTTCTTATCCTTCAGTTGTTGCTCAGCAAAAACTTTCGATTCTTCTGCAGTTGGCTCTCTTCCTTCTGGAACACCAATAATTCCGTCTTCCACCAAATTTCAAAATTCTTTAGATCGTAGAAAATTTTCCATAAGCTTTGCCCAATGTTCATAAAAGCCATCAAACTTTAGAATGGCAGGTTGAACGAATTGGCTGCTACTACTGTCACCCATATTTTCTTCTGCTCTAAACACGTCCTGTCGTGTTTTTCACTCAAAAACAGGCCTTCACAATGGCTCTGATACCAAATGTTGATCAAAGTAAAGACAAAATGGTTTCCAAAGTGCAAATTGTATTACTGAGATAATCAAAATACATAAAAGATGGCTAAATATATAGCCGATGCAATAAACCAGAAATCTAAAATTCAGCAGATCACTCTTCCACTACTACTACCTGCTTTTTATTACTAAGTCAGCAAAATAACTAAATGTTCCTAACATCTAGGAACCTTATTGACACAACCAACGACTCTTTCAAACTTCCAACGGCAAGCTCTCAACTTCATTTTCTAGTAACAGTAATATACATAATCACCACTAAGTTTTCTCTGCAACAATTTTTTGAATCAATTTTGAGAAACTTTCGGTGCATCTGCATATCCTGATCACTTCTGGTGCATCAATTATTCAATTCTGTCTTTATTTCACTCTATATCCTATCATCCATAAAGTTGACTCGTATTTGATCAAACTCGAATCTAAAAAACTAATTATTCAGCATGAATCATATAGCTTGCTAATTTCCCAAGTTTTATCATAAAACTACAATAACCAACCGTGAAATCCTAAGTTCCAAACTTGGTGAGCACAACCTGACATGCGGGAGTAATTGGCGCACATAATATATAAGAAGCAAATTACAATTTACATATTATAAATTAGCATAATTTAAAACATTTATAGTTTTTTATAGAATATTCAAGGATACAACAGGAACGTGAATTGTCTATTTCGGAGTGAAAAGTTCAAAGAATATAGATAATTTACACTCTTGATCTTATCCCGTCATTCATATATTTATATGGCTCCCTTCACTAGCACTTTTTAGTTTTTTTATTAGTTAATTCTCATTTCACTCTTGGTTTTGTATCTTCTGGGACAATTGTAGAAAATCACTATTGTAATATACTATTTTGGAGAAAACAACCATTATAACAACTAATTACAAAATAACTTTATTATAATTACTCTATACTCCGTTAAAAATTGCAAATCACGTGTCATACGATGCGTGGGTAAACAATTTAATACTAACAATTACAAAAAATCATTGTTATAATATGCAGGTTGGCAATAAACCATCATTATGATAATTAATTACAAAATGACTATATTATAATAATTTTATTATAAAAAAACCATCATCTGAAAATATATATAATAATAGAGAATGTTGTTGAGGCTACCATTGTGACTGTTTATGATAAGCAATGCAGAATACCTTTTGCTAAAAAAATTAAGGTTCACTAATATATGATCCACACTAGACATGAAACCTGATAGAAATACATTTGCAGTCACAAATGTGGTTAGAGTTTGTATCTTAAGCATAACTTTGAACCTTAAAGAAACCAATGATTCAACAATTAGATTTTTAAAAGTAACGGCATAATAAATCATATCATTAGGATAAGGCAGGGAAAAACTTGTTTCTGAACTAGGTAGCCGATAGCGTCACAATGATAATAAGCTACTGAACATGAATTTTTTTATTTACATGAATTTCTTCATTGACATCCATCAAGATTAAAGTGAAGAATCATGTAACTAGTAGACATTTATCAAAGAAATATTACTATTGGAGCCTCCAATCTAGCATGAGCAGGGCATCCGATAGTCATGTTATAGTTAGTTATTATAATTGTGGTTTTTTGCAAAATTGAGATTATAATGATGGTTTTTTTAAAATTGAGATTATAATGATATTTTTTATAAAATTGAGATCATAGTGGTGCTTTTGTGCAATTAATTTAATTAATAAAATAATGTTAATGTAACAGTGATAATTGTGACTTTTTTAATAATAGAGTTATTATAATAGATGCATTTCACAACTAATTTTTATAATGACAATGTAAAAAAATATTATAATAATAATTTTCTGTAATTGTTTGTATAATTTTCCAAAGTTGTTACACAAAAACTAATTTTTGATATTTCCACAAACCGAGACAAAATTAGGATAGAAGAGTTAAGTACGTGCGATTGTTAAGTGTTGGCACAGAAACAAAAGGCGCAGCAAGTCAATCTTCCGATCCGATCGATCTCATTCCGAATCGCTTTTTCTGCAACGTCGGTACGTTTTCCCTAATCGATTCGCATCTGCTTCTTTCCATCCAATTTGTCTAATAAATCCATTTATTAGTCATTCGCTGCTGAGCTGTTGCTAATCTTTATCCAATTTAGGTTTTGCGAAGCTAAGACTCTGTACTTACATGAATAAGCGTTATATTAGAAAAAGTTAGGCAAAATTGAAAAGCAGAAGTTAAGTGATTGATTGTTTTGATTGCTGAATACATTTCAGTTATCAGAAGACCGAGGACACTGTATATAACTGGTGTATAATGGCTAGTGAGGCTGCCATATGTGCTGAGAGGGCGACAAGTGATATGCTAATTGGTCCAGACTGGTCCGTAAACATTGAGCTATGCGATATCATTAATGGAAATCCCGGGTAACTAATATGCATATTCGTCTTATTGCATCTCTTTATGGTTTTGTAAACTGAATCCTTAAAAAGCCTTTGTGGAATCTGCTCATGCTAGAGAGATACGATAATTATCAGTTTTGCTACCACCTTTTTCCGATCACTGAACTGAAAAAGACTTATATTGATTGTATAAACTTGCAGACAGGCAAAGGATGCACTCAGGGTACTCAAAAAGCAGCTTGGGAGCAGGAATTCTCAGATCCAGCTTCTCACTCTCGATGTCAGTTTACTTTTCTACTCATAAGTGTTTACTGCAACATGTTGAATAAGTGTCGCATTATTCACCATACGGGAGAATACATAGACTTGTTGGTGTTGTTAAAAGCGAGATATGACGATGTGCTAAGGATATTTTATGAAAAATTACAGAAAAAAATACAATTACAAGTGATTAAATTGAAAAGTAGACCTGGAAGAGCAAAACACCCCGCTAAAGTGTGATATAACTGGAGACGAAGAAATGATAAGGACGAATGAATTTTATGATGATGGTGGTTTAAATAAAATGATTTGAATGAAATGTGTAGTCAGTAAATTACAAACTAATATATTGCTGAGGAGGTTTTAATCTTCTTGCTGTTGCCTTGTTTTTCTAAGTGTTTGGATGTTGTTTTTCTTTTAAATTTTGCTGTAGCTTGTGCTGTGTCGTATCGCTGATCCCCTTGAGTCTTGTGATGATGGGCAGTATCTCGAGTTGTGTCGTTTGATGTCTTGGTTGTTGGCTAGGTGGTTGTCGTTTGGTGTCTCCTCATTCCTGTTGCGCTTGGTGTCTGTATCTTTTTTGCTTATTAATCGCCTTTTTGCAACAACAAAATTTGCAAACTATTAAGAGGTTTTATATTCATATAAAGAGATGAAATTCGATCCCTTTAGAGGTTTGATAGGCAAATAGGGGTTGTTCTCTCTGATTTCCTCTGCTCTCATTCTCGGAGATGTGGAAACGGGGCCATATTTTGTTGGAGGTTGTTAATTTAAAGGTTTTACTCAAAACTGAACTTCAAGCTTCAGAGACGGTTTGGGTTTTCTCATTATGAAGCTTCATAACTCCATATGCTTCAACGATTATGGCTGCATACATCTGATAGAGAGTAGCCTTCCTTCGATGCCTATGAATCTGTGTTTAATTGTGATCACAAGATGATGATGGATGTAGGTTGCATTACTGTTAAGATCAATAGTTCGCCACATAGATCCTTCGATAAAATGTGTGTTATTTAACTTTTGCTTTATTGTGCCCCCTGAATATTCACTTTCGTTGTTATGCATGCTACAATCATTGTTGTTATCAGTGTTTTTTTGTAGCGAGTCACGACGTTAGAGTAATGTCAAGACGCTCTACAGCGAAATAAATTCAAATATTTCAAATAATTTTGTTGTCCATCATTAATAGAAATTATGCATTATGTGACACATGAAAACTAGAATCATGGAATTTCTTGTAATGTGTCATTACAGTTTGAATATAATGATGTTCGTGTGGGGGACAGAACTGAGCTCAAATGCGATTGTTGCTTTATGCCATGGAGGAAAACTAAATTGTCATATGTTTTGCTCAGGTATTGGACTCTCTCACTAAAAATTGTGGCAGCAAGATATTTCAGGAAATCAGTGACGCCGATATCTTACAGGATCTGGTTAATGTCATACACAGCAAAGTATGAAATTTATTGCGTTTAATTGTCCTCAGTTACTCAAGTCACATGGACCCTTGCTAAGGCCTTTTCTGCTTTCAGCCAGACTTGCGTGTCCGAGAAAAGGTACTGGTTTTAATTGACAATTGGCAAGAAGCTCTAGGTGGGCGTGTGGGAAGATACCCTCAGTACTACACTGCGTACCTGCAACTGGTGGTAAGTGGAGTTTTAGAATATGTTACTGAAATTTGCTATTCAATATTGAAAGCCATCGATTCGTGAGTAACCATTGCTAGTCAAGATAGGCGATTAGACCCACGCAAAACACCTTGTCAGCTAAACAATGACCTTATGCTTTAAAAATTATTTTATCTAAACAACATGATTCGTAGGCCGTGTTTTAAATTTTAATCTGCTCGTAGGCCAAAAAATATCTTGTTGTGTTCCGCTTATGAGTTCTGTTTGGGTTTGGTTGTACTCTTCTCGCCAAATGCTGACAACTGACAATAATAATGATTTATATATAGGTAATTACAGTTAATTTTGCTATTGTATAAACTCGTGTAGTGCTATTACTGACATTCTGTAAAAATTGGCAGAATGCAGGAGTCAGATTTCCACCACGTGAGAATAACAGTGTTTCATTGTTTACCCCGCCCCAAAATCAGCCAGTGGTTAACTCTGTTCATAACGAGTCTCCTAGTCAGACATCTCTTCAAACTGAGTCATCTCCCTTAAGGTATCTTCCTTTAAATACCTGTTCTCCTATATATGTTGTATATTGCTACCGTGATTCATACTCTTTTACTATTTACAGTTTGATAAAAGAATATATTGTGTTTGAAAATTTGGATGCTCACCATCTGTTTACTCAATGAAAAAAAGTGTTGTTTCATTTTTATCTCAAATTATGTGTTTTAGAGGAAATCACCCTGTCGTTTCTCAATCACCATAAACAAAATAACACTCTTAAATTCAAATTTAAGTTATCATCCCTCGATTGAATTTTGTTAAACATCAATTAACCGTGCACTATTTCCGTTAAGTTTTATTTAAGAATCCAAAAATAAGAGAATCCATAAGTCTAAAAATTACCAAAAAACATTTACAAAAATATTTAAAAGCAATATTTAATATATTATTATATTGAAATAATTTTATGTAATACATTTATAAATTGTTTGTGGAACCTTCCGCACAGACTTTTTGATTTCTACTTATTTTTTACATCTTGAATTATAAAACTTAATGAAAAACCTATTGGTTACAGTGCAAATTGTTTGATGTTAAACCAAATGCAATTAAGGGTGGTTAACTTGAATTTGCATTTGAGCGGGTGTGGTTTTGTTCAAATTGGTGAATTTAGAGTGTGATTTTCTTTTTAAAACCCTTAAATATTTGTACATGCCACTTCTCCAGATATGTTGGACAACTTTTCAGTTTGCAATATTATTCTCAATTGGACTTCTTTATCTTCTTCCCTTTTCAGTCAATTTATAGGGAGGGTCTTTTATCGGTTCGTGACAATATTTGTGTATTTTTATTCGAGATGAGTAGAATAAATATCATTGGATATTTCCTAAAATGATCTAACTTACCTGTTATCAGTGCAACAGAATTCAAAAGCATTCGTGAACTTACTGATATATTGAAGGAAATGCTTGGTGCTTTGGATCCCCGTAACACTGAGGTGATAAATCTCTTGTTGCATGTTATAGACCTTCTCAATATAATGTTGAGGTTATCCTTTGCTTTGAGGCTCATTTTAATTGAGATAGCAGGGGTGCACACTTTGTAAAACTGTTAGTATGCATGAACAAATATACAAGGCGAGTATTGAATAAACTGCATCCTTTCCTACTCGTGTATCACAAAACTGCTTAAATTGCCCAACAAAAAGTTCAAACGATCATCTGGGCATTTCCTTTTGCTTTGAAATGTGTTTCAGTTCATTATGTTCGGCATCAAACATAATTTTGGTTGATGGCTTGCTGTCTATCCTTTTTACTCATTACAGCCTATGGAAGTATATTTGAGAAATAGGGTAAGAAATATGAATTTATTAACTGGCATAAAGTGTTAACAGATGGTTGCTGGCTGCTGCTCCTTAAGTGTATATTCCAATCTGAAGAATATTCTAATTTAAACTGCTGAAGTATCGTCATTTATTTGAGGCAAATTCTATGACAGGGTGCAAAGGAGGAGGTGATACTTGACCTGGTTGAACAGTGCCGCTCATACCAAAAACGGGCCATGCTTCTGTTGAATAGCATTTCGTAAGTCTTTACTCAAGTTCTTTTATTTCATTTTGTTCTATTTTATAGTGCTAGTAAAATGACACTAGTCCATCAGAGACGAGGACCTTCTATTTCAAGGATTAGCTCTGAACGACAAACTATTGAATGTGCTTCATATACATGAAAACATAGTGAAAGGAATAGCTCCTGTCACAGAACCTGCTCCAATTCCTCATGTTAATAGGATACGTACAGACAATGACTTGGAGGATGATGTCAGCCAGCTAACTCAGAGGTACTATTTATAAGACATCGACGTCATAATAGCTGATGATTTGAGATCCAACCTTAATGCATCTCAATCATGAACTCATGAGATGGGTAAATGTCCTTTCTGCATTGATCCTCAAATGTTGTTACTTATTGCAGATCGAAGGCCAGGAAACCTTTAAGGAAGACAGGATCTACTCCAGTTAGCCCTCTTCTACCTCCCCCGCCGTCATCAAAGAATCCCATTGTTAAGGATGCAAATTTTGTCGATTTCCTAAGTGGTGATCTTTTCATGTCCGAGGCATCGGGATCTTCATTCGGAGAATCAATGAACGAGCTTCCTACTAATTCAAGCAACACAAACCCGGCATTTCAATTCAGCAAAACAACTTCCCCATCTCTTTCTTCAACTCCCCAGGACGACCCCTTCTCTCCCGGAAAAGTTCATGAAGATACTTTTCCCAAGGTACCACATTCTGCAACAAAAAGTTCCCTCTCTCCGCCCTCATCCCAAACAGAATCCCCATTTGATTTCTTTGATCAACCAGGGTCTCTTTCTCATAACAAGTCTACAGGGCCTTTATCTGACTCCTTAGAATCCCCATTACAGTCCCTGAATCTGAATCTTAATCAACCAACTAAAGAAGACCAGTCTAATGATGATCTCTTCAGAGACCTGATTGATTTCGCCAAGGCGATGCCATCGTCACCGTCATCGTCATCCAGGTCAAATAAAAGATCGTCTTGATTCGCAGGTGCTTTATAATGTGATCCCATAATTCAGTGTTTTGGTTCCTGCAAAAATATATATGGGATCAGCTTTGTGTATGTTGAGCTGTGATATGCATATTTTTGGATTATTGATGGTAAATCATGTGGTTTTCTTACCCAGTGTTTAACATAATTATTCTGTTTGTAATTCCTAGATGGTTGTTCCTAGATGCTAGAAAATGCATAAGGAAATCCAAGTTTAAGAATTTATTATCAATCTGTAAAGGTTATTGACTGTCCGGTTATTTTCTTCGTTTTATCTCTCTGAAATACGATTTATTATATCACTATTTTAAAACTCTAATTGTATTTTATCAAAGGTGGGTGTATTTCATTAATAGATTGATCATGGATACAAAGTGAAATACAAACGATGATACAAAACATGAGACATCTCTAACAATGAGTACTCTCTATAAACTGTTGATCGAGCAGGCCATTTGTGACACCTTTACTATCGATTCCACAAGTCCGGCAGACAGACATCATATCGATTTTGGCTAAAATAAGTTTTATTGCACAACACAAATCTGCTGAGACGAAGTCTAAATGGCACAGCAAACATCCACAAAAAATGAACATACAAGCATCAACAAGGGATGAACGTACATAAAAACAGATAACTACATGTTTATTTATATATAAGGAAATGATGAGTGGAGAACGGATCGACCGTCACATGCATGTGACTCTAGATGATGGATTGTGATGTATTTAGGCCACATGCATGAACGGTTGGCGGCGGTGGCGGCAGGCGGCGGTTGTCAAGAGGGACGATGAAAACTATGAAATTCAGAAACATAACAAAGCATGAAACTCCTTGGGGTAGAGGTAGAGGGATCCATCCCGTGGAAGAGATGATCATCTCCTCCACCCCGGAGAAGTGGCTGATGAAGAATGGAGATGAAAGAAGAATTGAAGAGAGAAGACAGAGAAAAGAATAGAGGAGAGAGAAAAAACCGCTTTTAAACTCTAATTGTTGTATTATATTGATCTTAAAATTTTAACTTTGTGTTAAATATATAACAGCTTATCACCGCACCGACAACTGCAAATATGTTTCTATTAGGTTTCGTCTATAATGTGGATCATAAATTAGTGAATCGTAATTTGTTAGCAAGAGGTATAATGTCTTGTTAATCAAAGATAGTCACAATCGTAACCTCAACTTCATTCTCTAACGTTAAGTATATATTCAGATGGTGGTTTTTTGATAGTGATGATCTTATAATAAAGTCATTTCGTACTTAGTTGATAAAATGTTGGATTTTAAAAAAAAGATATTATAATGATTATTTTCTACAATTGTATTAATTAAGTTATATACAAGAAAACTAGTTGTTAAAACAGAATTGTGTAAATAATGATTTTTTAATAACAACACTATTATAATATACTTATTTCGTAATTAGTTGTTAAAATGATGATTTTCTAGTTTCTTTTATCTACCCCTTCTAAGTAACATAACTCATTATAAAACGAGAAATGAACCAACAAAATAACATAACTCATCTGCCCCTTCTAAATAACATAACTCATTATAAACCTGTATAACGAACCAACAAAATTAGAAACGAGAAATGAACGCAAAAAACGTGAAGATTCTCACAGCGGCAGCACTCGCCGTTGCAGCAGCCTCCACAATCACCAAACTCGCATTCCTCTTCATCCTCTCCCCTCCTTCAATCCCCCACTCCCGCGACCTCCTCCGCGCCGCTACTCTTCTCCAACTTACCGCCGCATTCGGTCCCGAGAGCATCGCGTTCGATCCATCCGGCAACGGACCTTACACCGGCGTCGCTGATGGCACCATTCTTAAATGGACTTCCGATTCTTGGACAACTTTCGCTGTCACCACTTTCAATAGGTAACAAATTACAAAATTAGGGTTGTCATTAGATTTTAGTGTTTATGACGATTTAGATTGGACTGATTTAGGAGTGAGTGTGTGCGTCCTTTTGCGCCGGAAATGGAGCATATTTGCGGGAGGCCTCTTGGGCTGAGGTTTGATAAGATGAGTGGAGATTTGTATATTGCGGATGCTTATCTTGGGCTTCATGTTGTGGGGAAAGAGGGAGGGTTGGCAACTCCGTTGGTGACTGAGGTTGAAGGTCGAAATCTTTTATTTACTAATGATATGGATATTGATGAAGAAGCGGATGTTATCTACTTTACTGATACAAGCACTGAGTTTCAAAGAAGGTAGTTGCGTTCGTGAAGATTAGCTTGATACTTGATAATTTAAAGCTCTAAAGATTTTTCTTTGATTATTTGTTATGCAGACAATTCATGTCGTCAATTCTAAGTGGAGACAAGACAGGGCGCTTGATTAAGTATGATAGATTGAGTAAAGAAGTTATTGTCTTGTTGCAAGGACTTGCCTTTGCGAATGGGGTTGCATTGAGCAAAGATTGTTCATTTGTCTTAGTGGCAGAAACCACATCTTGCAGAATCATAAGATTATGGTTAAAGGGTCCTCATGCCGGAAAGTCAGATGTATTTGCCGAGCTTCCAGGTTTTCCTGATAACATTCGTAGAAATTCAAATGGGGATTTTTGGGTGGCGTTGCATGCTAAGAAAAGTATGTTTGCAAATTGGATCGTGTCTAATAATTGGGTTGGGAGGACACTACTGAAACTGCCTCTTAGCTTTAAGCACTTGCATTTTTTGCTCGTTGGAGGGACTCATGCCACTGCCATGAAGCTGAACGTGGAAGGAAAAGTATTGGAAGTTTTGGAAGACTGTGATGGGAAGACTATGCGGTTTGTTAGTGAAGTGGAAGAGAAAGATGGTAAGCTGTGGATTGGGTCTGTTTTGACACCATTTGTTGGAATTCATAGCATGTAGATGTTAATGGTATGGATGTATTTTGCAAAAGGATATCAATATTGGGATGGTCACAGTTGTGATCTACCACTGCAAGAGCTTCATTACAACACCAAATGAGGGTTTCAACAAGTAATGATGAACTATTGATATAAGCGTTTTGATGGAAGTAGCATTACCTAAGGTTAAGTGTTGGTCGGCTTTCTAGCTTGATCTTGAGCCTTGTCTGCTTTCTTTTTGTATTGGTGACTTTTGTATTAGCTCTCTTGTTGAATTCATAACACTTCCCTTCAAATCAGTGTGCTTAGCATATCAGTATTTAATATAATGCATTTTAGAACTTTGTTTGTAAATGCGTAGGCCAACTTCTCAGGAAAGTTCCTTGGTGCGTCGATTATCAGGATGTCCATTTTTGGAGACATTTACATGCTTGTACTCAGGTGCAACTGAAACTACTACAATATGTTTCTATTTAGGGTTTTTTACCAAAAGCCACCCATCAATACTTGAATTTTAACGAAACCACCTCTTCAAATATTATTTTGAGATAACCATCCATCAATTCCAAATCGTTAAATTTTGATACCCCGTCGCTGGTTCTGACGGCTTTTGCCAAAAAACTGGTCGTTGACTATGTTTGAAATCGAATTTTCAATCCTAAAAAACTAATCTAATAACACCATAACCCAAAGATAAAAACAATTAAAGATTAATGTTGAGAAATGCTTTGATTTGTTGAGTTTGTAGTGATAGATTAAAGTTTGTATTATGATTTTTCGGATAATTCAAGCACAATTGAACAAGAATAAAATCATATTAAGGTTAATGGTATTATTAGATAAGTATATTAATTAAAAAAATCGATTTAAAGCATGGTCAACCTGGTCAACAACCAGTTTTTTGGCAAAAGACGCCGGAGCTGGCGACGGAGCGTGATTTTGTTAAAATTTAGGTATTGGCGGGTGGTTTTTGATAAAAAATCCTTATACTTACATAGGAGTAACAAAACCATAATATAATTGAGTAAATTATGTTATGGCCCGATGGACACACCTCCCTATGATCAGCCTTTCAAAATTTGTAATGGCGAAAGTTCACGAATATTTGACATACTTGAAATTAAATTATCATCGATAGTTTTAAAACTCAAAACTTATTTTTTCTATATTCAATGTTTTCCTAAATATTTGATTCCAATAAATATAAAATGCATTAAATTACTCAACGATAAAACTCAAATAAGCTTGGAAATTCATCCGAGAACACAATCACATCATTCGATTCCAAGTTTTGATTTTGACGTGCATTATATTAAGATCCCTCATCGGTTAATGAAAAATCGTCTAATAAGATATAACTTCGAGGGGTTCATTTTATTTAACATTGCCAAACACTCATGCTTATTTCGTATTAATGCTTCAAGAGAAATAGAAGTTTCTTTCGGAGCGTCCAGTGTTTGCGTATACTTGTTATATCAAAATATTGTCTTATCCTTTCACAAATCTTATTTTTCTTACTAAACCCAAACTGTTGATACATGGTTCCCATGTTAAGTTTTGATGATGACAACACATTACTTATATTTGAGTTGAGTGTGCAGAGGACATGGTCCTGACAGGCTACATACGGGACATAAACCAGGACTACACTGAGATATGCATGGAAACATGATGATGATAAAAGTGTGAGTAGATAAGTCGAAGAAACTGCTGGAGCAACTGCTGGACACCTGGAAGAATCACAATGCAAAGGAAGTTGCAGATTGTGATGTGTCATATGGTGGTTACACTTGGCGGTTACACGAGGGTGTAAACCAAAGAGTTTGCTTTCCAAACCATTGTGTACGTCTGGCGAATTGCAGAGAGAGTGAGAGCAAGCAAGCGTGCAAGGATATTCTGATCATCGGAGAATTGATTTTCAGAAAGAACGGAGCGTACAGCAAGTGCGTGCAGGGCAGAGGAACTTGTCCTAAGAGTCACGATTGTGGGTTTTCAACCTTCAGGCCAAGGTGACTGTGTGTGATAGTTATAGTTACTATTGTATAGACATTGTAACGCTTGTACAGTCTATTGATTAATAAAAGCAATCATTAGACGAATTTCCGCTGCATTTATATTTCTGAGGAACAAGTACCTGCTAACTAAGTTTAGTCCTTAACAAGTCTTAGACCTAGTCTTTACTGCTAACAAGCGATCCTATCAATTGGTATCAGAGCCGCTGGTTCTAGATCTTGTTGAGCATTGCAGGTATGTCAGGAGACTCGTTTGCTACTCCACCAAAGCTGAAGGTAGGAGAATATGCATCATGGGCAATTCGGTTTGAGGAACATGTCCTCGCACTGGACGGAGAAGTTTGGCAAATCATTGAACAGGGTCGTCAAATCGTCCTGGATGATACTGATCCAACTAAAGAGAAGCCAAGAAGTCTCTACACCACTGCAGATTACAAGAAACTCAGAAAAATGCTCAGGCTATGAAAGTTCTGCATTCTGCACTTGAACCTGGTGATCTGGACAAGGTCATGATGTACAAAGATCCTGCAGAAGTTTGGGACGCTCTCAAGAGGATTTATGAAGGTTCTGGTGATGTGAAGAAGAACAGGATCATTACCGCTCAGATGAAGTTCAATGCCCTTCGTCAAGGAAAGGATGAGTCGCTTCATGACTATCATTCTAAGTTCCAGGGAAGTTTGTCTACACTGTCCAGATTGGGAAAGGAATTTGAATAATGGGAAGTTACTCACCACTTTCTGCTTATTGAGAAATGTAAGCTTGAGGGACGTGAACCTCAGAAGAGTGGAAAGCAGATAGCACTGGTCAGTGAAAAGG